>JANHFT010006630.1:390693-402710 GCA_032467955.1 Pseudoxenodon macrops | reverse complement strand
GTCAGGCCATGCAGCTATGTAAATATGATTAAATATAATATTTAATGTTTAAATATTTGTGTGTGTGTGTGTGTGTGTGTGAGAGAGAGAGAGAGAGAGAGAGATATTTAAAAATTAAAGGTAAGAGAAATAGAGAAAAGTAGTAGAAAAATGAAAAAGAAATAAGTAGAAAAGCAGGAAAAAGAACAAAAGAATAATAAAGAAATGGCTTTTGGTTATCCTATCAGCACTTAAAAGTACTTTTATGTTTTACCCTTCTATAGGGTCATATCAAAGTTTTCTTCTTTCCCTAATCTGCACTAATAAAAAGTCCATAAGGGTTCCCAGTCACTAATAAATGTAGTACTGTAATTGATATTTTCTAAGCATCACTGCTCGAAATTAAAATATAATTCTTGACTAGTATAATGGTCTTATAGTCGGTAGGTTTACCTGTTCCTCCAAATATATAATGCATAAACTAGAATTGGAAGGATCCATATTTCAAATAACAATGATAAGGATATATTTCTAGGATGTGATTTGAGGCAACCTAGAAATATTTTCCAGGTTTGAAATATGTTTTATCTAACACATTATAAAGATGTGGAATATTCTCAAATACCGGTAGTTTTTAAAAAGTTCATTCTGAATAGGTTCTGTTTGCTTTAATTAAGGATTTTTTTCTCTGTCTACCCCTTTTATTAAAATGTTGACTTTTCTGAGAACAGTGTAAAACAATACAACATTTTGGTTAAAACCAATATTAAATTATACAACCCCCCAACCTCAAGAAAAGCAATGTTTTTCACACTTTCAGAAAATGGTATAGGTGCTATATATTTAGATAATTTTATTTAGCAGTTGAATTGAACAGAAACTACACAATCTATGTCCCATCAGGTCATCCTTTCAAAGATACTTCAGTACATAAACAGAGAAACAGAATTACCATGTTGGCCATTCCTATAGGTGGATTCCTATAATTTTGGTTTTAAAATCTAAGAACATCATTGTATTAAATAAGAAAAACAAATATAGATGCTTTCATTTAACAAAGGACATTTTCGATGACAAGATTTGTGGTTGATCTGCCATTCTGTAAAATTCTAATGTTTTTACTTCTTTTTCCTTAGCTTAAAGTGATATATGTACAGTTGACTATGCTGGCATATGAATTCTTCAGATAAACCAGCACTTTTTCCATGGTTGTCATTGTGCTTTATGTATTGGTAAAGCAAAGCGTTACTGTTTTGGAAGCTATGTCCACTGAAGGAGGACATCTTCGCCTTCTGATAAATTGAGCATAATTCTCGGAATTATGACTGCCATTTTTTAATGCACCAATATATATCTTTGCTACAGTGAGATTGTTGTGTAGTTCTTTCATGATCATCTGTGTTCCACTGCTAAGTTCTTCATTAAAATGGTGGGAGAGACTATCTTCAAATTCCAGTTTATGTGGTGGCAATCCAGAAAGTTCAATTGAATCAAGAAATTCTGTTGTAAAATAGTGTTAGCTCCTTCACTGAAGGAACAATATTTGTACATCATTCCAGAGAAGTGCCTGTTGCATGTGGAATTGATTTTTCTCATCATTTCATTGAGGGGAAACAAGATAAAGTTCTTTTAGAACAGTAGGACTGAGAAATGTTGAGTAGATGAAATTATACATTCTTGCATAGTTCCACCAACAAATATTAAAGAAAGGATGATGTATCTTCCCGTGTTTTGAAAATCATATTTCAATGGATCAGGGTTCTGTATATTGTTGATCTTCAGGCTGCTTCATCCATTTGGATGTAACTCAGCCTCCTGCCTCAGTCTTAGCAACCATATATTGTTGGAATAGATGCCCTCCTTTTAGAAAGTTATTACACTTATTCTCATGGTTCATTATTCAATATGCATAATGACACGTTGCAATTAGTTTCTTGTTCTTGATCATTTGGAATTGATGATGCTGGTCATCATCTCCAAGAGGAAAGAAAAGTATATATCAAAAGCTGTCACAGGATGGGAAATTATTCACAAACTACCTTCTTATTCTTTCAACATAATGTACTGTTGATACATTAATGTCTGATGTAATGATCTATTTGTCCTTTTATAATCACAGAAGGATTCTATCCATTCCTTTTTGGAAGTATTTCTTCAGCATCAAAGGGTATTGTTTGGAAGAGGCAATTATATTGTCTGATGTTCTTCCTGAATTCATTTGTAATAGGTTTATCCCTTCATTCAGCAGAAATTGGTAATTTCTCCAGGGACCAGGAACACCTGACAATGAGGGCACGCTTTGGCCATGGAACTAACATCAGCAAAAATATTACATTGTGCAAATTATGCATTTTGCCTTACTCCTTTTCTGTTGAGGTCTTGCTGTTGAAGTTGGGTATAGGAACATTAGAGGAACTTTACCACATGTTCTCAAGTTGATCTTACCTTTCTTCTTTTATCACCTCATTCTATAGCTTTTGTGCAATTTTGGAGACATGCAGTCCTTTCATCCTCAGTTTTTTCATCTTTGCACCACATCCCAATGATTTTTAGTGTCATCTCTTAACTATGACATCCCCCTTTCTTCCTCCATGGCATAATTATGCTGACAATATTTTTAATTTAATTTTTTACCACAATGTTGTTTGTTGCCTTTCTCACCTGAGAATAATTTAGAATTCCTGATGGTTTCTCCATTGAGTTGTAGAAAATTGCCAGAGATATGACCACATGACCTCCTTAGTGCTAAGACGGGAGCAATATACCTGATCTCTGGCTGCCAAAGTAAGGGTTGGTTTACACTGTTTCAGAGTGGGAAGCAGTTGAAAATTAAAAGGAACAAAATGAAAGATAAATGAATTTATTTTAAGGGAAGAAACCATGTCGGTTTTATGAAAATAAGATATACTGGCTAGTGTATTTGACTGACACTAGAGAGATCCAGTTTCTACTCCATCTGTAATTACAGCAGATCACTTGGTAACTTTCCCAACTTACAGAATTGCTGGGAAGAAATAAGCAGAATAGAACACTAGTATGTGCCTTCAGTGCCTAAACAAAGATGTGATATAGATACAGTGCATGTTTGTGTGTGTGTGAGAAAAGGGTCCTAAAAAGCAATAAAAATATCCAGGCCTTTCTTCATGCACCTTAAAGTTGTTGCTTTTTAAAGAGCAACATGATGAATCAAAACCCTGCTATTGGGTGCGATGAAGTAGTGAGATATTGGGAGCCTGGCTGGGAAACTGTCACAGAATGCTGAAAATGAATATCACAACAGCAGCATACAACAGCAGCCAGTAGCACTGAAGCAGATACAACTTTCCAACGTTTCATTTACATTTTAGGCATAAAACCATTTGGGTGATGTTGGTCAAGTCACTTTCTCTCAACTCTAGGAATGAAGCAATGGCAAACCACTTCCAAAAAGCCTTGCCAAGGGGACTGCAGGGATTAGTTCATGTAATCACCCAGAATTAGTATTGACTTGAAGGCATGCGGACACACACAGAGACATTTATTTCTCATTGTCATTCTTTGATGAAATATATATCTTTATAGTATGATTGTAACAGTTTATGAAAAGACTGAAATAGTAAACAGAATAATGGGGCAAAATGCTTACGTAGTAATGTAGGACACTGATCAACAATTACTGTACAGAAAGTATTTTGGTGGTAGTTACAGAATTTTAACTAAAGATAGTGCAACCAGTTACGGAAGTTAAGAATATTCAAACACCATAATTACTTTGAGCACCCACATACTAAATGTATAATGGCTTCATTCATGAAATAGATGGAAGAATCTTCACTGTTATTTGAGCACTCAAACTCCATTTATATAATAAGTAGGTTCCACAGAGATTTCTGGTGATATTTCACTGGCAAATATATGCAAACTTCCTAAAAGGGGCAAATATGTTTTCACAAAACTCTATTATGCAAAACATTGGCAAAGAATAAGAGCTGAAATAATATTTCATAGAGGTTTAAGGTTAAACAATATTAACATGAGTCATTTGTTATACAAGCTACAACATTTATCTAATATAAACTATGGTGTTAATTTCTTAATATAGTCATTTCAACAAAATCAAAATGAGATGAATGAAACAATGTTCTTAATACTATTAAATGAAAGAGCACTTCATTGTTAAAATACAAAAATCTTGAACAGAGGACACATGCATGCAGATATTTAAGAAATCAAGTACAGTAAACTAAAGCTCTACTAGCTCTCTTTGTTATTTCCCCTTCAGCAATACCATTTTTGTGTATGAGAAGCACTGTAACATACATGAGAACACTGGTCTGATCACACTTAGCCATGGTCTATTACTTTCCATAGAATTATCATATGTAAAGGACCTTGCAGATAATCAAGTCTAATCCTGGCCATTACAGGATCCACTATTTCAGTATCTCCAACAGATTTCCACCCAACCTCTTTTTACGCATCCCCAATGTAGGGATCCATCATTTTTTGAACCAGTCGACAGAAATGTGGAAAATCTTTACCTTTAGGGTTATTTTCTGCCTACCAGCCAAAACTTATTTTCTTTTACGTTTTTTCTTGTGTGTGTCTGTGTATGCCTTTTTGTCTGGTCTGGTAACTACCTGAACTAGTCCTTCAAGTTTTCTTAGCAAGATTTCAAAAGTGGTTTCAGAAGGTCGCCTAGCTGACTCTGTCCCTCAAGAGGGATTAGAACTCCTTTTTGGAACTATTTCTTCAGCATCAAAGGGTATTGTTTGGATACCCTACACTTCTTGTAGTTTAAACCCATTGTTTCTGTTCTCTTCTTGTAATTTAAACTACAATTTCTCTTTGTCATTATTATGGTTGGTCACATACTCTGCCAGGTATTTAGACTGGATTTGGCATGTCTGTCTGTCTGTCCGTTCTTTTTCTTTATAGGTTTTTCTTTCCAGGTTACTGTCCTTTGGAAACATTCCAACTGGTCAAAATATTTTCTAAAATACAATGCCCAGAACTAAATACAATATTGCTGCAGAACAGAGATGAAAAATGATATTTGATCTTGACACTATACTTCAGTTGTTGCGCCTAGCAATGAATTACTAAATTTGCCTTTTTTTGAGCCTTTATTTTATTTTTCTCTTGTCACATCACACCAATTACCCTCAGGACCATCATATCACACTGACAACTGTATGCATAATCAATGTCTATATTTCTCTTGGGAGGAGGTATTCTCTTGTGTTACCACTTTGTGGATTTCTCATCTTGAATTTTCTCTAGCTATGCAAACCCTAGCTTTAAATGCCTCAACATGCCATGTTATTCAACTATAATTTCTCAACTAAAACATTATGTTTTACATTTAAATAGAGATCATACTGAACTTTATGCTTAGCTATTTTAGAATTCATGATTTGATTTGGCCATTACAGTAAGTCATGACTTATTAAATAAATGACAAATCATTTAGTTTTTTAGGCTGATTCCACACTAACCCCAAATAGCAACCTAGCTTCTAATGCTAAACCTGGGAGACTAAACTGTGTGTCAATCTATTAAGTTTCTAAACAGATTTATCCTTGAGCTTTGAAACGAAGTTTGATGGTGGGACAAGAAAAGGAAGCACTATATTTGTGGAAGCACTAAGCAGCTAGAGAAAGCCACCATGGTAGCTTTCCCCACAATATATCCAGAACTTGTTATGATAAGTTGCTTAGTGTTCCACTCAGTACTGGGTGCAAAGAAAAAGGATCAGAAGGTTGTATTGCATACTACTATTGGCAAAAGTATAGAACCATGCCATGTGTTGAGTCATATTCATGCTGCCTTTCTAGTGATATAGCTTTGGTCTTCCAACAATTTTAAAATATAATTTCTTACTGATATGTATTCTTTCCTCTTATGATTCTAATGCTTATCTGAATATATTAAGACTCACAATCTCTCATAGATTTTCTCCTGTACAAAACTAAATTTAGACATGTATGACTGAAGTAAGTGCCTAACTTTTCCTTATTTGTACCTCTTTCCCTTCCCTTTCTGTTTCCCGTATAATGATTTTTTAATAAATTGCAAACTCCATAAAAGAAAAATATGTTTTCCCATAAATAAACAAACAAACAAACAAGTGAACAAATTATCACTTCTCTCTCAATTATTCAAAATACCTCAAATAGTTTAAAACTAATGAAACATAGCCAAATTTCCAAAGAAGCTGAACAAGATAGGACCAGATTAGTAATCAAAAAGAAAATCATCAGGAACTCATAGGTCTGCAGGCTAAGCTTGGCAATAAAAACAACCACCACAAAAAAAGCAGAAGGTGCATTGATGATCCATCCATTTCCACACTATTGGCAAGAAATCTATAAGGATTTATAAAATAGTCAGTCATAATCAACCTCAAATTAAAGGAAACTACTTTTTCCCCCTAACCAATTTCAAAAGACAGGTATATAAGATAATGGCTATATTTAAGACAGTAATTTATATAAAGGAGCCCTTAAGAGAATCATGCTAGCAACATAATGCAGTCTATGGCTCCTAGTTATATTTGATTAGAAGGTTTATATTTTGAAAAACTATTTCTGTCTTTGTTCGTTTAAAATCTAGGATGGTTAAAAAAAACCAAGTTGCAGGGCAATGATCCGATAACCTTTACATAGTGTGCTTTACTATACTTAGTTTGGTCACCTGAAACGTACACCTGTTAATATTAATTTCTACAATAACTTTTAATACATGAAAACTACAAAATGGAAACACAATTTTCGTTGATTCTATAAATCTACTAAGTTTTATGGTTGTTCCAAGTAAATTACAGATACTTCTGAAATGACTGATAAACTTTTGAATGCCATTGGATCTTTAGATGGATACATGTTTTCAGATCAACAGGCAATTTCAATTCAAACATTATCTTTTAAAACTGATATTAAATCAGCCTATTATGCTATTTTTATTTTATTCTGAGATATTTTAATTTATTCCAAGACATTGGGCTCACCGAGATGTCTAACAATAAATACCTGCAATGCCTTCATCACAGCTCACTAAAAAAATAAGGGAAATAAATCAGACTACTGAAACTAAAGGTATGTCACTGCTCTCCATCACAGGCAGGAATACTTCACACTTATCTGTAGCATCCTATTATAAGACATAATTGCAAAATGACATGTGATCTATACAGTTTAACCCATTCATTATAAAAATAATAATACACAGAAATATTTCAGTAGTTGCAAGTTTAGTATCTATAATACCGGTATATAAAAAATTTCTTATATACACTACACTTAAAATCTGAAGCAGAAGTAAAGATAGTAGATTATTTTTAAAAAGTCAAATATCCTATAGATCTGTAGGGAAGTGTAACAAATTATGGTAGATTAAAGCAAATTTAAGACACTATATTCAGTTGTTATCATACAGTTGTTTAAGATCCTATGTATAATAGTCAGGAACTTTTGTTGTGAAAACTGTTTTACGAAGGCATCTCTTGTATACTGTAGCAAAATCCAATAACAAAGTACTGTATTTTATGACATTTCAAAATTTATGAAAACTTTAAAAAAAATGGAAAAAATAACTGAGTGATTTTTTTATAGAATAAAATTAATCTGAGAATTAAGGAATTTGCAGAAAAAAAGCATGATGGAACTTTAAAGAGTTCCATAGAGACTATATCCTCTATAGAAGTTTTTAACAGATATCATGCATTACACTTAATGCAAAGATGCTGATATGAAAGGATTTTATACTTATTTCCAGCTATAACAATGAATACTTCTTCTACTGCCAAAGAACCATAAATTATCAGATTGTGTTCAATAGCTGTTGCTTATTCTGCATTTACATTAATGTGTTGTTTGTATCTGATTGGCCATAAAGTATTTTAAAGCTATTTTCAACCACAGAAAGTATAGATTTTGAAGGAGAAAGCTCCTGCCATCCATTCTGTTAAGTTAGTTTAGCCCCCTTAATAAAAGCTTTCCTGTTGAGACAAGCCTGAAAAATTATAGGTCTTGCTTACACAGGTCAAGTATAAGGCATGTTCTCACATACCAATACTGACATAGTAGGTTACATTCTTTTACATGTACACACCCATCTGTGCTAACTACCAACCAGCACTAATTTAATGGAAGCTAAGCAAAAATGGCAACTCTCCCAGGTTATTTGGCAGAAACTCAAACTTAGATGCCTATGTAAGTTATTTATATGGTATGTGCAAATGACTTGTCCATCAGTTTGCAACATTTAAGTCAGGCATGCCAAAGTTCATTAAGCTTCATCTATTAAGTGCATTTTGCATGTTTTGTTTTCTTGGCAGCTGACTTAAATGTTTTTTATATAATGAAACTAAGGAGCAATTAAAGTCAAGATACACAAGACAGAAAAGTTTCACTTTAAAAAAAAAAGTCCAAAACCTGACTCTGCAAATAAAGGTGAATGTTTTCAGCTGCCTTACCCCAGGATTGGGGTACATGATTGGGGTACATAAACTACATGAGAAAGTAACATCCAGAGAGTAGGATGTGTATTATATAAAGCAATAATACAATAAAGCCTAATTAAAAAGTTCTTAACAAGAAGCAGTTAAAGCAAGTGTCCTTTCTGTTGGCAAGCACAGCTAATATTTTCAGAACTTGTAGATATTCTCATAAAACAACTTCTGCCTCTTGATTCACAAAATGGCTACCATGGGTGACAAAGGAGTTTTTCAGAATGCTATCCCTTCCTGCTGCAAGATAGTTCGTATTTCTTCTACTGTCCTTTTCCCTTTTTATATAGAGTCATATTTATATAAAAAGCATTAAGCCAGAATTACCCATTATTTTTATTTTCTAAGACAGCTTGTGGTTTATAGTTATTATTATATAGTTATTATATAGTTATTATAGTCTTGACAAATGTATCTTGTCCTTTTATGTACACTGAGAGCACATGCACCAAAGACAAATTCCTTGTGTGTCCAATCACACTTGGCCAATAAAGAATTCTATTCTATTCTATTTTAAAATTATCTTGATCATAGCATCATATTGGATTGTCAGCAGGAGTTAGGGGTTGGAAGTAGTGTTCTTCAGTGGATGGTTCTAATCTATAATCAAGGTGGAACAGTGTTTAAAGGTGTAATTTCACTCGTGGGATATCACAGGGCATAGTGCTCTCTCTCATATAATTTTTTCATTATATTTTTCATTTTTAATATTCTGTAAGATACGAAGAAAGAATACAACAGAACAGCCCAGAATAATACAGTCAACGTTCAATCACAGGTTACGCATAATGCTCAATTTATCAATAAAACAGTTATTATTAGCATTTGTGTAATCTTTCCAGAGCTGATAAAGCATGACTCATTCCTCTAAAAAGTCAGTATTCAATTTTATCAGTCACTTTTTTCATAAGAGAAAAAAAATAACTGCAGATCAATTATTTAATGATAGGTTATCTAGAAATTTCCAGTTTAGAGCAATTCTTTCTGCTCCGTTTTATGATTTTGATTGATGCCATTAGGTTGTTGTCAGTCCTTAACAACCATACAGACATATTTTCTCCATGGCAATCTGTTCTTAACCTGGTCTTTCAGCTCTTCCAACAATCTCCATTGTATATGAAACAAAATATTTCTTTCTTAATCTTTCCTCCTTCTCTGGACCAGGCAATCTTTTCCCAAAGTGCTAACTAATCTCCCTTATAGAACATGAGAAAGGCATCTACAAGGTCTATTCTTACTATTTACTTTATTTACTACTCAGTCAGACATTTAACAGCAATAGAAAAAGTAAACACTTAAACACTGTAAAATGCTGGAAAAAAATTATTCTATATACTGAAGATTACCTTGACAGAGATATACAGCCCTTAGACAAAAGAGTCTGAAGCATTTTAAAGTCTACAATGTCCAGATAATATTTGGAAATGGTTCAGACAGATGCCTCCCTGAACTGAAATGAACTATAAAAAGAAGAAACAACACAGACTTGTAAGATTCTGTTTTATACCAAATCTCAATAAAAGTAGTTTTAGCTATCCTGTCAAGATAATTCTTAGTCTGATTTATCTAGTGGGGCCAACAGGTATATCTCAAATCCTCTCTGAAACAGTAATCAAAAAACAAAATGATTAGACATTGTTATGGAAAATAATTTTTATGACATTAAACTAATCTTATGTTTCAACCACAAACTGTGCCTAAGAACCCAAAAGAATAGGTGATCATGCAAATAATTTTAGACTGTCATGTAATGCTTTGTACACTAATATGAGCATCATGGCATGGAGGCTGAAAAGCAACTAGTAAAAAAGTACAGTTTCAATATGACAGTATTGTAACACCCACAATACAGCATTTAGGACTAGCTACAAGCTCCAACTTCTTGCAGATTTTTAGATTCCAAATGGAATAATTGATATTGTGAGTAGATACTTATCCAATAATCCATATAAAAGCATTGGATTATCAGCTCCATTAAATGTTTAATCAAGAATTTAAACCCTTTTGGAAAGATAACTGAATGGTACTTTATCAATCTGAACTTTAACCAAGGATAACCTAATTCTGTTTGTAGAAGATGAAAGAAGCACACATGGAAAGCCTCAATAACCTTTTACAGTACTGAATTTGTGTGTTTCCCAAAAATCTTATGCAACAGGCATTCCCTCCTTTTGCTTAAAGCATTTGTGTGAGAACAATTTTAGTGCTTGGTGCCAGCAATTGTTCTTTTGTAGGACAAAAAAAGTCATGATAGTCCCAATTATTTTAATTGTTAACATTTTACACTTTATTATAGTCTACATACACTTTACAAAGAATTTTATTGAGTATTACTCTAAATATTTCAGTGGTTTAAACTTTTTTATGGTGGCTTCTCCAAAAGACTATTTAAATATTAGGTCATTTTCCCAAAACTATAACTTCGGATTTTATATGCTTACCCTCTTGATATTTCTCAGCACAATAATCTAAGTTTTAAAAACATTATGTTATTCAATTATTATTATTGAAAGAAGAATCATAATCCTCATCATATAGTAAAAATTCTAAGATAGAGATAGAGAGAAGAACTTTAAAGCCAATATATAACACACTACTGAATTTATATAAAGATTATACAATATGGGTATGAGAATATAACCTTGTTGTAGTATTCATTTCACTTATACTATTAGCAATCCAGATGAACTTATTTTCACTTGGGCAAATGTATTAGAATATAACTGGGTATACTAACTACACTAAATATTTATTTGCATAAATATCGGCTAATGTCCATACCTACTGTATACTGAATCAAAGGGGGTAGCCTAATCAACAAATGCTACATTAAAACATTCTGTAATACTGCTGATATCTTTTGAAGCAAGGTAAAATAAAAGTCAGTATTGGCCAATTGTGACCTGTCCCTTTCTGAAACCTATTTATTCATTTTAAGCTTGCCAATCAAGGACAGTAGCTGTGTATCATTGATGTACTGATGACATGAACTTTCCCATCAGCAACATACAGATTTTAAATAATACAAAGGTAAGGTGGAGCCTAACAAGATTCCTCTGCACAATTCCACTCAACAGAAGTATTTCAGTACTATCTTCTGATAATATTCAAGCACAGAGGAGTGAATCTGCTGCAAAGCAGCACGGTCATCTCCAACTCCCTCTCTCCAAAAGGCCATGGTCTGGTATTTCTTAAAGAGTGGTTCGAGGACCCCTGAGGGTTCTCAGGGCCTTCTCAGGATTTGCAAAATCAAAATTATTTGCCAGATATTGATATTTGCACAAATTTAAAATAATGTCACTTTTCATTATTTTTGTTTATTAAAAATATTTATGTTAATACGGTACCAATGGGGCTAATCTAATTATGCACCGGTGTATAAGACGCACCAAGATTTCAAAGAGGTAAATAAGAAAAAAAGATTTTGTCCTCCCCAGGAGCAGTCTGCAGGCCTCCCAAGCCCTCTGTGCACACTGTTTTTTGAAAAAACGGTCCTGTTTTTCACCCGTTCTTGTGAAAAACGGAGTGCATAGAGGGTTTGGGGGGGCGG
>JANHFT010006630.1:373178-390593 GCA_032467955.1 Pseudoxenodon macrops | reverse complement strand
CTTGGCCAATAAAGAATTCTATTCTATTCTATTCTATTCTATTCTATTCTATTCTATTCTATTCTATTCTATTCTGAGATGTTCCTAGAAATTAGGATACTATTGGAGAGGACACTTTGCTTGTAGTGTGCCCATTTCTAAATATACTGTAATGCATGTTGCACTTCAAATGAACTGAATGGATGCTTAGAGAAACCATGTTGGAGAAAGAAGTTGAATTGATGTTTATTTTGTTTTTAACCTGTTTGTGTTATTTTCCAACATAAACCAGTAATTTAAATTCCAAATCAAACTATGCTTTTTAAAATTTTCATTTAGCTGGAAGACATAAATATAGCTCATACCCAACAGAAGATGATAGAAATACTGTAATTTCCACAATTTATTTAGCTCCTATATTGAGTAATGCAAAAGAACAATGCTCCAACATGATCAATATATTGCTCAGATACATTAATTCAGAATTTTGGATTATTACTTTTAGGCAAAAATACACAGGTTGTCAGAAAATAACAGCCAAGGGAGTCACAGCCAATACAGTACAAGTAGGGTCATAAAGTATAGCCATGTTTCATAAATGAATACATGAAATTGTTTTTTTTTAAATATCAGTTACTATCCCACAGATTGTACATCTGAAATTATCTTTTTTCTTCTTCTGGTCAGGTCATTTTTAAATAAAGGACTGCTGCAACCACTTATCATTTGACAGTTTATGAAGCCTACGTAAGCTAATTGGCTAATAATAGCATATACACCTATAAAGATAGTAAAAATATTCAGAATATAGATAGCTCAACTTATGACTGCAGTTGAACTCAAAGTTTCTGTTACTAAGTGAAACAGTTAAGCAAATTTTGCCCCTTGTTATGACCATCTTTCGCCACAGTTGTTAAATGAATCATTGCAGTTGTTAAGTTAGTAACATGGTTATTAACTTATTATGGGTTATTAAATTCACATTGACTTTGCTTGTCAGAAGGTTGCAAAAGGTGACCATATGACCCCAGGATATTGCAATCATCATAAATAAGAGTCAGTTGCCAAATGTCAGAATTTTGATCACATGACAATGAGGATGCCGAAACGGTTGTAAGTCAGAAAAATGGTCGTAAGTCACTTTTTTCAGTGCTGTTATAACTTTAAACAGTCACTAAATGAACTGTTAAGTCAAGGAATATCTGTGTATGCTGCCATCAAAGTATAGGCCAGCCGCACAGCATCGAGTGTCAAAAAGGAAGCACTTTGCACGCGCGCATGCTCATCTGTGTCGTGCTCATGCCAGAAACCGGAACACCAACTCTTCTGGTTTCTGGCACTGCCGCACGCAGAAAGGCCAACTGATTATCACGTACACATGTGTGCCAGAAACCAAGAAGAGGAACGGGTGACGCCGCGCGTGCCAGGTGATATGGCTCCGTGTGCTACTTCGGGCATGCGTGCCATAGGTTCACCATCACGGGTAGAGGCTTTAGATTACCATTCATTTTAGGCTACTACCATTTAATAGGTTACAATTAAAAAAGGAAAGGGAAACTTCTTTATAACTAGTCCTATAGAATTAGCTGTTACCTGGAACAACTTTAAAACATCTATGATTTTTCATCTCTGGTCTTCAAATAAAAGGAACAATAAATTCACAAACTCTTAAAGGGAATGAGATAGAAAGTTTAAGTGTTCTTGCCATTGAAAATATTATCTAAAACCATTACTGTAAACCATCAATTCAAAAATGTGCTATTATGCACTTTACCTTCCTTGAAAGTTACAAAAAAAGGAAGTGAAGTGAATCTTTCTTCATTGACAATTTTACCTTTTAAATTGTTAAATTTAACTTAGGCATTTATACAAATATTTCTTTATCTCTTAGCATGAAACATAAAATAAGTACTTCATAAAAAAATTAAGTGTCGTATTCTAATGTAGCAGAAGCTAGACTAACTTAATTCTTTTTGTATTGCTTTATGCATAAGGTATCAAGGAAAGATAAGTATTCCATTAGATAGAACAGCAACCTACTGACTCTCAAAGATAGCATCCCACCATGTGATTTTGTGATTAGACTTTATGAGAATGGTGAATTAATCAGTATTCAGCCAGATTTGCTTTCAAACTGCTTGGAAAAATCATAGAACACACGTCAGTTAAGTCTAATGGTGTCCTTCAACCTATAGAATACATGTCTTGAAATTTCACTCTAAAAGCAGAGACAAAAACTCCTATTGCATAATTTAACGGACTTTGACTTTCAGCGGGAACCAATACCCTAATATAGCTAGCTATTATTTTGCCTGCAGCTAAGAACCCATATTTTACTTTAAATATATTGTGTTGTGTCACAGCTTCCTGTTGGGAATCCTGATAAATAAAAGGAAAACCAAATTGCTAGTAGCCAGAAGAAGAGTGGAAATAAAAAGCATTTACTTTAAGATCAATATAACCATCTAAAAGCTAGATATTTATGCATTGTGTTACAAGTTTATAATTATATAGTCACTTATTTGATTTCAACCTATATGATTCCCTGATGTTTTCATTAGAAAATAAATATACTATTATTGTCGACTCACAATACCTTATGCTTCACTTATAAAGCATTAAAGCATTAACCTGCAGTGTCATTTGGAACTGTAAAAACTTATACATTTATTTTTGCATGTCTTTATGATTCACAGCTCACTTCATCACATCAGGTATTCCTATAGGTTCCAAGTCCATTCTAGCTAATTGATTTTAATGAGACTCAATGTCAAATGCCAAATGATTGTGTAATATTATTTATAGGAAAATAGCTAGATCTGTAACTGTCTGATCGACTATATGTATTTTATTCTATTATGTCTACTATGTCTGATGAACTAGCTTCAGAGTACATGGTCCAGGAAAGTTGTCGGAGTGAAAACTAGACCCAATTTATTCTTAGTCCTAAAATCTGCTTTATGCACTTCTACCATTAAAGACCTAAAACATCTTATTAATGCAAACAAACACTCATAATGACTGGGTTTTTTATTATGTTTGCATCACATTCAAGGAATTCATGAGTACTCACACTTCATTTTATTGTCATAACTATCAACTAAATCATTTGGGCAGAAAAAACAATCACTTTAATGCCATTGGCAAGCTTTTAGAATTTAGTTCAAACTCTCTCCAGCTGAATATCTGAATCTCTACATTACTCATAACATCATTTATTGGCAGCTAGATTACCTCTTACCAGTGATGACACTATGGAAAGCCTTACTGAAGAGAATTTACCTCACACATTTATTTTTGTCCACTTCACATGCTATTTGCCTAGCCTTTTTAAAAGCACAGCCATTATATTTTCCTGTAAAGAATTCAATATGCAAAAAATGAATGTTCTTTTTTTATCTGAAACAAGTAGCCTGTTTACAATCATTGTCACATAATTATTCATGTAAAAAGGATGATTAAATTAAATAATGGATTAATAAACCAAGATTTAGATTCAGACGCAATACAAAATATTTTTGCTCTGGGAAGTTTCTTGTTGCTTTAATTGCATGTGTGCAGAGAAAGGCACACAATGTTTTATTTTCAATGGACATTTTTTCTTGTTTTTCAACTCTTTGACTTAATTTTTTTAAATGGCCTACATTTTAAAAACATTTTAATTTCTATTTATTGCTGTCAATCTCTTGAAAATTCAATGTGCCATGGTTTAACTTAAAGAAGTTCAACATAAGTGCTACATACTTTTCCCCTTTGAGTCTTGAATTGCAGCATTGCCTTAATGCATACATAGAATGTGATTATTATGTCAGAGGAAGCAATGTGTTCCTCATAGATGCTAATGAATCTAGACAATATCTTTTTAATGTATTTTGTCATACTTATATAGCTGCTTATCTCACAGATAAAGGATTCTGGACAGCGTATCACACAGCTGTTTCTTAGTGCCCATCAGCCCCTCTACCAAACTTGATGTTTAAAAAATACTACACCCTTACCCCCATATATGAGAATGACTCATAACAAAGCAAAATAAGAGGCTCAAGCATTATTTATTTATTTGTTTATTTATTCAACTTCTATAGCTGCCTAACTCAACTAAGATACTCTAGGGGGCGTAAAATTATAAAATTATAAAACAATTTAAAAGACATTAAAACAAATGATGTGGTAAACATATTTACCGCAATGCTTTTAGACTCCACAAAACTCCTACTGGAATCACAGAGACCATTCTAGTCCCCCTACTTCACTTTCTGGTAATTAGGTGCCTGACCATACCCACAGTGGCAGCCATTTTGAGAATCTACCTACACATTCTCTTATAATCCTAAATGTATCCAGGGTCAAACAAAGTGGCCTACACCTGAATGGTGTCATAATATCAATGATATCAGAATTACCTTTTCATACCCTGTTTCCCTGAAAATAAGACCTCCCCAGATAATAAGCCCAATCAGGCTTTTGAGCACATGTGCTAAAATAAGACATCCCCTGAAAATAATCCCTCCCAAAAACACAGCAGCAGCCATGAGATGACCACGCTCTCTGCCTCCTGCACCTCAAAAATAATAACACCTCCCTGAAAATAAGGCCAAGCACTTATTTTGGGGGTCAAAAGAAAATAAGACAGTGTCTTGTTTTCGGGGAAACACGGTACATATGTAGCTCAAAAGTTGCAATATTTATTGATCATTCAGAATTTAAATAACAAACATTTTGTGGTTCTTTGGACAATGTTAGAAAATATTTCTGAAGCTATTACATGGGCTTTTACACTCCAGAAGCCAATGGAGTTGTACCCAGCTTGTCATATTTTTCCTCCAAATTCTATATGTGACATTCTTTCCAGATATCATTGAACAAATATGACTGTGAAAGAAGGAAGCTTCATGTATTTTCAAAAATAATGTACTAAAATTTGAAACCCAAAGAAAACTTCAACTAGGTTCAATTTGCTAATCACCCCAGAACAAAATTATTCTGTTCAATACTGTTTGTAGGAACAAAAGGAATGTTTTAAAAATGAAGTGTTTGTACAGTATTCTTGCATACTCTAGAATGTAATTTGTGTATGTAAATACAAGTGCTTAAGAATGTGAAGCAGAGACAAATACATTCAGAAGCCATCACACTTAAGACTTACCGGTTTATACTGCCCTATAGTACTTTACAGTACTCTCTGGGTGGTTTACATTATCAGCATATTGCCCCCAACAATCTTGGCCCTCATTTTATCAACCTTGGAAGAATGGAAGGAAGAGTCAACCTTGAGCTGCGTCAGGATCGAACTCCAGACTATGGGCAGAGCTTGTCTGCAATATTGCATTCTAACCACTGTGGTACCAGGGCAATGGGCAAGTAAAAGAATATAGTTAATACTACATACATTCACAATATTAATACAAATAAGCTAATAAAAGCATGTGTAGCAAAATAAAACCCAGTAATATTGGTGCTAAATGAAAGGTAATTTAGTTCATAGAGGCATTATGAGTCCAATATTAAATTCTGAATCTAAAATTTGAAAATGGAAAGAATAAATTAAGGCAAAGCTATGTACGATAATGTGATGTTGGGGGAAAAGATTGCATCTTTGGTTGAGGGTCACTTTCACTTTCCCTGCTTCTGATTCTTATCATAGCACTTAAGGATGAAAATATAACAATAAACTAAGACACAATTAGCAGCGGAAAGCCAGCATTGGATCGTTATGCAGATGAACCCAGACTAAATGCCAGATCCACACACACACAAATATGACTACAGTTCATGCATGAAAGCAGAAAGCAACTGACCCACAGGAAATTGTCTGTAAACCACGCTGGGAAGTCACATATCCCCACCACCTCTAAGAGGATCTATTTGCCCTAAATGAAAATTCTTTACCAAATGAATATAAACAGTTACTACCGGTACTTCTTAGATTAAGCAAAATTCATATTTTAATTAATCCTCAAAGGCCTTAAGATGACATCACATCTGAAATATTACTGTTTGCACAATTTCATTCTGACTTATATTACTGCTGATTAAATTTATAAGCTGATGTCATTTGGCCAGGAAAAATATTCAGTATTAATAACAGCTAACAGTTTGTTAAACTACTTATCTCAGCCCTTAGGGAACTTGTTTTAAAGAATTTTAATTAGGAAGCCAGATTAGTCATAACAGTCAGTTTGTATGCTTACAATCCTATTAAGAATAATTCTTAATTAGGTTTAAGTGACTGTTTATCAGTGGACCTCTGGTATTTTGACAAAACAATGAGAAAATAATTCATCATGAACCAACAGTGAAATAGTTTTTCATAAATGATGGTAGTATTTTTCCCAACAGTTGAACAGCATAGACTTATACTGCATTTTACTTCAAAGAATGCTTGAACTAAGAAATCAAGAATATCCCTCAAACATTCTCTGAGTGGAAAATGTGACCCTTCAAACAATTTGAGTCAACCATTTCTGCTAACAACTAAATAAACACATAATATGTTGAAATTCTAAATTTGGTTTGCCAAAATAAACGCTGTAAATTATTACATGCAACTATACTCAGAAAGTAACATAATTAATATGACATTGGAAGATATGAAGGGCCACCATAAAAGCTCTGTGGCCAAAGTAGTGTACATGATGCATTAATTTCAAATATAAAAATAGCATATTTATTTCATTCTGTTAAATTTTGCATTCCTGTTATGATCACAAACCATCCCTGCTCTTAAGTACATTAAAGTACCACATAGGAAATATCTACAAGTAATCCACAGTTCTCAAAGAAAGTGTTTTTAATAAACCATGATGCATTATTAAAGGTATTTATTCGTTGAAATCTGCTCTACCCCCAGTTTTACAAGAAAGTCATCCATTATTACCACCTGAGAATTACTGTATTATAACTTCAATAAATCAAGTAAAAGTAATCAAAAACTTTAAATGAAATTAAATCATGGCAGCATCTAGAATTTATTTCACATAATACAACTTCCCACTAATGAGAGACTTTAAAAAACTAGCAGCCATAAAATATATATTGCATGCATTATAATGTGGACTTTTCATATCACTGAAAATCACCACCAGGTTAGAGTGTTGCCATCATGCTTAAAATTATGTAAACCACTTCGGTTCAAATAAACCTGCCTGAACATTTCTACTTGTCCCTTAAATGAATTTTTTAGAAGATTTCCTGATTATGGAATCGAAAGTAAGTATTCCCCTGCCAATTTAGGAGGATTCACCAAAATATCTTTTTGTACATTGCACAGGCCTAGTGTACAAATGATCTTAATAGGATGCTGTTACTCAGCCTTAAAATTATAAAAAGAGAAAGTAATATTAAAAATGTTAATTATTTTCTCCTATAAAACTAGAAGAGGTTATTCTATCCCAACTGTAGTATGAACTTTGAGCCTATAACATAAACATTATCACTTTGTTGCAACCAAGAAAAAAGAACAAATGTAATCATAATTATAAACCTAACATAATTCCATATTCGTTCTACCCAATGGTTACTTTGAATTCAAAATCAAATATAGGCCCCTTTCATTCTCTCAAGTAATATTTGAATAGGTGATCAAACATTTTTAAGAAGTGGAGAATAAAGCCACTGATTCCCAAATATTTAAACAACCTGTTTGATCCTTATAATCACTCAACATCCCAATGAAACCACTTGTCTCTCTAATCAAGTGGGTATGATCATACATTTTCATATTTCTTTTCCGTGTCATTTTCAAAGAAAGGTACTTCAATGCATTCTAAATGTAGTCATATCTTTTAATATTTTCTAAAAATTCTGAAAAAGGGAAAATCAAGTCTTTTAATTTTTTTAGGATACTGGGACAATGAAAAAGTGCTAAAACAGAAAGATGTACATAAATATTACAAACAAAAAGAAAGAAAGATCTAACGTATATCTATGCATTTGTTAATTACTTATTCATAGAATAGTTATGTTGGTGTTATATTGAAGTGGGTTGATCCAACTCTAGAATTAAAAAAAAATCTAATTAACTTCTAAAATGTTTGCAGTTACTTTCAACTTTTTAAGTGCTTCCAAAATGGAAACAAAAAGAATTAGCTCCAGCCAGACTACTGTGGACCTGTCCTTGGCTGCTGTTATATTGATTCTGAGGGTTTTTCCAATTTTAAATTTAAACGATTGATTTTAAGCCATCTACTGTATAAGAATAATTCATTAAGAAAATTCTTAGGTTCTATGATAGGAAAGGTAAACTATGGTCTATATTTTTCCCATACAAAGCAATGTCCTTTTAGGATGTTGAAGTGTTTTTAAAATTCCAACTTTTCCTTTTAGGATGTTTAAGTGTTTTTAAAACACCAACTCCCCCACCCCCTTTAAATTAAGGAAGAGAGCAGGGGAAGAGAGGCATGAATCCAGGCCTGAACCCTGGCAGCCTCTACTCACCCTCAGAACTGCTGCTTGCTGCTCCTCCCCACAATCGATCCAGCTAAGACGTCCTCAGCCAAGTGGGAGAAGCCCCACTCTACAGGCACGTTGTTGGGGAGGGGCGAAAACCTGAACGAAAGAAAGAGAGAAAGAGAGACAGAATGAAAGCTTAAAGAGCTGATCACTCGCCAATCTGAACATTGGATGACTAAGAATGGCATATGCTAAATTCTCTATCTTATGCTAACTAAACTAAATTTATATATTAAACTAGTCCTATCAAGAAACTTATATTGTAACTTTTTGCATCAACTGGCTTTCCATTAAAACTCCGATTGCAAGTAGCATTATCATTATGTTAATAAAGAGAACACTGAACTCAGAATAAAAAAGCTTCATCTCATTTATAAAAATGGCAATAATTGACATTTATGAATTTTAAACAATCTTTTTTTTTTTAATCCTACCTATTAGGAAGAATGAAAGAATGCTATGGAAAATATGTGCCTTCACCAATATATATATTTACTGATATTATCTGCTCCCATACACAGTCTACACAGTTTACACGTAATAGCAATGACACAATCTAAAACATTGTTTTAGTTTTATCTCATTGCCCTTAAGAATTTTTATCTCCAGGAATTGGAGCTTTGAAAAGTATATATGGAAGGTGTTCACTATTTCAGTTAATAAAGCTGATCCACAAATATGATGGGACTGTACATGACTTAATCAAGTATATCACGCAAATACCTAATTTCCTCAACCACAAGAAATGTCTAGATCAGAACAAGTAACTGCAGAGTTTTATGTACACATAAAAACAAGAGTTAAATAATTCTTTTAGTAATTATATTGACTATGTTTCTTAAATTAAAGTATTAGGATGCTTGTAATTGTAGATACAATTTCCAAAAAAATATTGTAAACTCCCACACACAGATGATGAATTTAACATAATCTGCCCCAGGTAGAATTATACAGTGAAAATATCAGTCAAATAACATTTGAAGAAGAAGAGAAGAGAGGGGAAGTAGGGAGGGAGAGTAGAAGGGCTGCAGTAGGTGGAAGGTGGGGATGGTATGAAAGAAATCCTGGAATTTGAAAGAGATAATGAAATGGAAATTGTGAAAGAAGAAAAATATTATTGTAAAAGAAATGTATTATGATATGTAAAATTTATATGTAAAGATGAAATGTGAAATAAGATGTATGGGGAAAAAACAAAAAAACATTTTGTTTACTACAAAGTTGATTTCTAGTTTTTTCTTTTATGAATCTATGCTATATGTTATTCAAACCAAGAATATTTTCAATGTTTATCCTTTTTGCAAAGGTTATTATGTGCCCATCAGAAGTTGCTCTAATACATTTACTTTCTAATTCTACCAACCTAAATTATCAACCAAAATTGTTTCCCGAGTAATAAAAAAGTGAACTGCACACAGAAATAAAATTTATCAGAATGAGAACAAGTCAATAAATAGTTGATCTCATGAGAGGATTCTTAGTATCAGAGAAGACACAGTAAGTTTCTAAGTCTAAAACATCTACACCATGATTATTTTAGTAAATCAGTAATAATAATTTCCCATAAATAATCAAAGTAGCTTAGAAGGCAAAACTAGTACTGTTTCTTTATTCTGCTATAAAGATCCAGAATCATCTATTTTACCAACTAATACAAATGCCTACTAAAATGCAATGAATACCAAGTATTCTTCCAGCAGGAACTTTAAAAAATGCAGTGCAGTGCAGTGCAGTGTAGATTAAATCATTCAACCCTACATACTTATGGCTTTGTAGTCTTTTTAGACCTGACAGCTGACAAGTAGTTTTTTCTTCTGACTTAAACACTGATTTGGCCCTTTATTCTAGCATTCTTTTTTAAAATCTCTTTTAATTTGGATGATAGGCTAAATATTGGCCCAATATTTTTATTTGTTCCAAAAATAGCAAAATGATGTTAAAGTCCTTAATTTAAAATCTATGTGTAACATCTATAGACATATCTACGACATAGAATTTTATAATGCATGTCTGAAAATGGGATTATGATTATGGGATATAATGGAATACAGTTTTGAAAGCATCCACATTTAAGCCATTTTACCAATGTGCATGTTAATATTTTTCTTCTTTAAATAAATACTATGTTTTCTACATTATGCTCAGTGCATCTCAAAGTTGTACAAAGGCATTAACACTGCATGTCAGGGGTTGCTATTGAAACTATAGCTGCTTTCTTTGGTATCCACCAGGCTGCCCACACTTTTTCACTTCTTACATTTAAAAAGTTTGAAGTGGAAAACTGTAGGTTCCAAATGTACAGTATTTTAGAAATTAAAATCCTAGGTGTCAACAGACTAGGGCCGTGATGACAAACCTGTAGCATGTGTGCCATAGGTGGCACGTGGAGCCATATCTGAGGGCCCGTGAGGCGTTCCCCTATGTAAGCTCCAGCGCGCCCGCCCGCCCACACTGGCCAGCTTATTGTCAGCCTGGGAAGAGTGAAAAATGGCACAATGGGCCAACTGGAAGTTCAGAGGCTTCAGTGAGGCCTATGCACATGCGCGGGGGCCCTGCACAGTGAGGCCTGCATGCATGCACAGGGGGGAGGGAGCGTGCACATGCGTGGGGGGGAGGTTAGCCATCACTGGTCTAGGGCCTTGTTTGCTATCTATCCAGAAAAAGGACAAACAAAAGCATGGCTAAAGTGAGAAAGATTACTTTGTAACTGGTTATGTCTCCTACTGTAGGCAAGTAGTCTTTTTTGGGAGGGGGAGGGGAGATCATACAACACTTAAAATGTACTACTTGCCCCAAAAGAAGACTGAAAATTAATTATTCACCAAAAAGTGTTCAATGCATGAAAACAATATAATCCAATTTAAAGTAATAATAAATTCTTGCAACATTTCATGGCTACACAATTATCTTTGGTAATCTTAAGGCCCTACAAAATTCTGCTTTTCTTGCTGTGATAGAGTAAGAGGGCTGTCTCGATGGGTATTTAAATTAGACAATGCCACAAATGTAAAATATCAATAGTTTGAAGTGTCTTTCTGATTTAACATGGCGCATAAAAAGATTTGGCAACCTTTTACTAATTGATGTTCTCCAAATGTGTTGGAGTACAATTTCCTGAATTACATGCAAGCATAGACATTGGCATAATGATCCACAACTTGAGCTGTAATCCAATATGGCTGAAGGACAGCAGGATGTAGAAAGCTTCTTCACTACATAGATGTCTAGATTACTGTGAGCACATATGTAAAGCTACTTAATGTATCTAATCCATTGTATCTACATACATGGTTCAGAAAACTATGTTCAGGAAGCATGTGACAGTGTAGATGTTGTGAGCAAATCAATATTACTAAGCATGTTACTAACACAGATGCAGGACCACTTACAATTACAGAATTCCTAAAGGACATATTTATATAGAATGTATGCAATATAAATGTTGCTGGATAGGTAAGGTATGCAATATATTCAGATATGTTTTTATATGAGACAGATGATTCAAAATTATTTCCAAAGTGAAATGGAATTTAGCTTAACAATGCTTTATTAAACTTGAGGATTTCTATTGATCTTATAGTCAAACACCTATTTTGAATGAATCCCTCTAAAATGTTCTGAGAGAATCATAGAAATGTCTTATCTTTCCCAGTTAAAAATATATAACCCATTGGTTAAAAATAAATGCGAGATCCCCATAACTTTTTATTGGATTTATTGTGTCACTCTTTGTTGATTTATTATAGGTAGTCCTTGACTTACGACCACAACTGAGGCCAACATTTCTGTTGGTAAGTGAGACATTTGTTAACTGAATTTTGCCTCATTTTATGACCTCTGTTGCCATAGTTGATAAGTGAATCACTGCAGTTGTTAAATTAGTACCGTAACATTGTTGTTAAGTGTGTCTGGCTTCCCCATTGACTTTGCTTGTCAGAAGATCGCAGAAGGGGATCACATGACCCTGAGACACTGCAACTGTCATAGATATGAGTCAATTGCCAAGTGTTCTGAATTTTGATCAAAGGACCATGGGGGATGCCTCAACGGTTGTTAAGTGTGAAAAAACGGTAATAAGTCACTTTTTCAGTTCTGTTGCAACTTTGAACAGTCACTAAATGAACTGTTATAAGTTGAGGACTATCTGTATTTACTTATGAAAATGCTCATCTAGTGAATTATTTTATATTAAATGTTTGTATTGGTAATAATCTTCATTACTGCCCATAAGACACTATATTCGATTTATCTCACACTTATGAATTGCAAAAGTTTTCATGTAAATAATTGACTAAAATTAAATATCAACAATAATAAACTCATCAGGTTCATAAACAGGCATGAAATCAGTTCAGACACATACACTTGTGATAAAGATTATAATATATTTTTTCTTCCTGAAAAAATGGCAAACATACAACACAAAGGAGAACTAAGTTCAAAGTCAGAAAAGGTTCACATATTTAAGAAGACATAGGTGACTAGTAAGGTAATATTGTAAAGTCTGATAAGATTCTGCCTTGGACCAATCATTCCCTCTTTTTCTCAGCCCTAAGGAGGAAGCAATAGCAAACCTTGACAAGAAAACTGCAGGGATTAGTCCAGGCAATCTCTGACAATCGCATACAACTGAGCATAAGTTAAAAAAATATCTCTCATTGATGGATATTGATGATGCCTGCAGAGGTGATGAGCTATCCACACCTGTTGGAAATTTAGGTTGCTGCAGGTATGTTACCTCCTTTTCCTTCCCATGTCCTTGGCACTGCTCTTCATGACTATTTTGGTTTTGGCTGTAAGACAGACTGGACCCTTGGCATCAACCATTTAAAGTCCCCATCTAGAGTGACTGTTGGTAGTTTGTCCATCACCAGTAGCTTGGATGGTAAACGTGTATATGCTGTGGTGGTGAAATGAAACCAGGAAATCCATCAGTTGGCTTTCTTAGTTTGTCCCTAAATTAAAACTACAAGAAAAGACTCACCAGCTGAAGGTTGCCAAATCAACCTTCCAGTTCCTTATTATGGTTAAGGATTGATTTCACATTAGGAGTTTTAAGAGTAAGCGTTTATACAAGCAGTCCTGATCTGAGGACTTGGTTTCTGTTTTTTATTTTTCCAGGCATTTCGGCATCTATCCATGTAGCATTCTTGGATCTACTATTTTTCATGACTTTTTGGTAGTGTTGCCAGTCCTCATAGTTACTGTCTACTGAAATAGATACTTCTGATTCATGTCTAGAAAATAACATTCCTGGCTTCATAAAACTGCATTTTCCCCCCCAGAACACTGGCAATCTCCATAGATAACTTAGGCTATTGAAATGCAAGAGGTTAGAAGTAAGCTTGCAGCAGTCAAAGTTTGCTGAAATACAACAAGCTTTTGGGGGGGACGGACGGACTGAGAAGATATCTCACGCAAAACAACACCAAAGTAATAATGAATGAGCAGTAAGGATAGTCACAGAAGCCAGAGTTTTGGGGGATGGAACTGAAGAAAGGAACTAAAAATGGTAGGTAGTAAAAGATGGAATGAATATTCTGAATGAAGGTAGCTGGTTAACCAGAATGCTGAAAAGGAGTAATTCACATTGCAACATTTCATGTCTTCCTTATACATTTCTGAAGGGTATTTCTAGTAAGGTACCATATTTTTCAGAGTATAAGATCCACCTTTTACCCCCCTAAAAGAGGGTGGAAATGTTGGTGCATCTTATACACCAAATACAGCAATTTTGGCCTCCTGAAGCCCCACCCCTGCATCCTATTTTTGCAAAAAATGGGCCCATTTTTCTCAAAAAGAAGTGCGTAGAGTGTTTGGGAGGCTTGCAGTGTTTCTGTGGGCTGGGGGAAGGCAAAAACTCACCTGTTTTTGCGATAAAATGGCCGAAAAATGGACCGTTTTTTGCAAAAAGGTGGGAGCTTTTGTCTTCCTCCAGCCCACAGAAGCAGTCTGCAGACTTCCCAAACCCTCTGTGTACCCCATTTTTTGTTAAAACAGGTGAAAAACGGGCCCATTTTTGCAAAAAACAGGGTGCACAGAGGGTTTGGGAGGCTTGCAAACTGCTCATGGGGCCGGGGAGGACAAAAACTTTTTTATTTATTTACCTCTTTGAAATCTTGGTGCATCTTATGCACCAGTGCATCTTACTAGTCCAAAAAATACAGGTATATATTAAATTCTTTAACTGGGAAAACTTTTTATATAAATATTTTTTATTAAAGTATAAACTAAACAAACTTGCATGAAAGATTAGGGAGCTAAGTTCGAAGTATGGAGACAACTTCCTCTCTCACAAACATAACAACACATATATGAAATTAGAAAGTTAGAAGTTAGAAACTCACTTCCCAGGAGTGGCATTAAAGCATCGCTTAAAGTAAAGAAATAAATCACTTAATAAGTAGCAAAATGATGTTGAATATGTTTTGCAAGCTGAATGTAAATTAAGTTAAACCTGACATAAACAACATATTAACAGTACTTTGAGTTGATGTTTTCAAAGCGTTTAAAATACAAAATCAGAATTGTACCAGTATCTTTTGCACAACATAGCTTTGCCATCATGTGAATTTTATACCTTCATATTTTTCATTTAATCTGTTTGTATATGTTTTCCTTGTTATTAGTTTGTATATATTTTGTTACTAGTTATGATAATTCAGTACATCCACTTCTAATAATCTTGAATAAATTAGAGAACAGGTGCTAACATAGTTATATAGAATATAAGTATATCTGAAAAGTAGCACAAGAAATTCACAATGTTATAATGAACAGGCTAATGGTATAGCGGTGCAGGCATCTGGCTAGAAACCGAGAGACCATGAATTTTAGCGCTGCCTTAGACACAAAGCCAGCGTGGTGATTTTAAGCCAATCATTTTCTCTCAGCCCTAGGAAAGAGGCAAGGGCAAATCACTTCTAAAAATCTTTGCCAAGAAATTTGCAGAAACTTTTCCAGACAGTCTGAGAATTGGACACCACTGAATGAAAAAATAAACAAACAGCATTTCAAATCTGAGGAGTATGATCAATGCATGTTCATCCTAGAAGACAATTAGTTTTGTTTTTCCATATATTTAACAACTGCAAAAACTGTATGTATTTAGTTTATATTCCCTCAAATAATCTTACTTGAAAGCAAATCATTTCTTCCTCACTGTAACTATGCAAAGTGAGGGAAAATAGAAAGCAAATTCTCAAGAACTCCATATTAAGTCTTTTGAAAGACTATATATATAGTGTTAATACCATGTTTTCAACATTTACTAAATCTGAAAGTTTTACTCTGCTGCCCTAATAAACTATAATGCACACCACATCCGTAATAAGTAGCATACTAACCAGAATAAATCAAGTACAGATAATTGATATACAATAAAACTGAATACATTTGATCTTTACTTTTCCATTTGAAGAAGAGTATAAGACATATCAGGATAGTTACATTTTTTCTAGCCCTTATGTAGGTCACTTATCTTGGATTAGGTTTCTTCATTTTAGCCAACTTATCATTGCAATTTATTGTTGCTTAATAATATTAATATAGCAATACTATTACAGGTGGTCCTCTACTTACAACCACAACTGAGTTATGTTGCTAATTGAGAAATGTGTTAAGTGTGTTTTGCCCCAATGTACAACTTTTCTTGCCACATTTCTTAAGTGAATCACTGCACTTGTGTCTGGCTTCCCCATTGACTTTGCTTTTCAGAGGGTAGCAAAAAGGATTCCAGGACAGTGCAACTGTCATAAATATGAACCAGTTGTCAAGCATCCAAATGTAAATCATGAGACCATGGGTATGAATGATACAATGGTCATAAGTGTGAAAAATAGTCATAAATCACATTTTTCTGTGCCGTTGTAACTTTGGATGGTCACTAAATCAACTGTTGTAAGTCAAGGACTACCTGTAGTTAACAGTTTAATTAGGAAGCTAACTGGACCAGTTCCATTTTAAGCACAGAAAACTACTCATTTATTGACAGTTGGCTGCATTCTTTGTTTGACATTTTTTGAAGGGAAAAATATTTGTCCATATTATTGAATTGCACATTTAGTCTTTCATCTATTGCCACTAACTCTGAAGAATTATACACCAGAATTCTTCAGGACTTTAGAATAAAATTAATCTAAGCCTGAAAATATGAATTCATTTAGTATAGCAAATTATTGTTAATTTTTTATTTGTATCAGCCTCCAATTTACTTTCTATTATTTCATCTGTTATTGAAGATTTTCTAAAAACAATAAAAAGAAAAATACAGTTTCTAAGCATATATAATCCTTATCTGCTTCTATTTTCACTACTCATAGTCATCCTATTTATTATGCCTTTTGTTACAGTGCAAAGATTTTTTCAAAAAAAATCTCTATTATTTTTAACATATCTGTATAAACTTTTAAGGCATTCAAAAATGCATTAAAAGAAGATAAGAGCTATAGGCACCAAAGCAGCCCTAACATCACATATCCTGCACCTGTTAACAGTGGTGTCCCCCAAGGCAGCGTTTTAGGACCAACACTCTTTATACTATACATAAATGACCTTTGTGCTCATATTATAGCAACTGCGTTCTCTTCGCTGATGATGTAAAATTATTCAACACCACCGACAATGTTGCTACCTTACAAAAAGACCTTGACTATGTGTCAGAATGGTCAAACAATTGGCAACTTCAAATCTCAACCAATAAATTATCTATCTTACACATTGGAAAGAAAAATCAGAATACAAAATATAAACTGGGCAGATACAACCTCGTAGACGACCCCCACTCTGTCAAGGACCTTGGAGTACTCATGTCTAATGATCTAAGTGCCAGAGCCCACTGTAACAACATTGCCAGAAAAGCATGAAAAGTGGTTAACCTAATCTTGCATAGCTTCTTCTATGGTAATATTGTACTGCTAACTAGAGCATACAAAACATTTGCTAGACCAATTCTCGAATACAGCTCATCTGTCTGGAACCCACACT
>JANHFT010006630.1:348270-373078 GCA_032467955.1 Pseudoxenodon macrops | reverse complement strand
GTGAATCACTGCAGTTAAAGGGTTAGTAACACAATTGTTAAGTGAATCTGGCTTCCCCATTGACTTTGCTTGTCAGAAGGTTGAAAAAAGTGATCACATGACCCCAGGATGCTTAAACTGTCATAAGTACAGGCCAGTTGCCCAGTGTCTGAATTTTGATCACGTGACCATATAGGGATGCTGTAACAGTCATAAGTGTGTAAAATCAGCATAAATCAAGGGAAATTAGAGGTGCCTCAGTGGATCTGATCAAAAATGTATTGAGTCCAATTCCATTTGTTTGCTGAAACTGACTTATTAGTTAGTGCCTAACTCAGTTTCCAGAGTAATATATCCCAAATGTAATTCAGCTGCTTAATTATTAAGATGTAAGTACTGCCAATTTAAACTCCACAGGACTATTGACTTTCTCGTGTAGGAGTTGTCTATTTGTGTTTTCATTGAAACTGTTCTTTCACGCACTATTGTCACTGACACAGGGGTGAAGTCCAGCAGGTTCTGACAGGTTCTAGAGAACCAGTAGCGGAAATTTTGAGTAGTTCGCAGAGCTGGCAAATACCACCTCTGGCTGGCCCCAGAGTGGGGTGGGAATGGAGATTTTGCAATATCTTTCCCCTGGAGTGGGATAGGAATGGAGATTTTGCAGTATCCTTCCCCTGATACGCCCACCAATCCATACCACACCACACCACGCCCACCAAGCCCCGCCCACAGAATCGGTAGTAAAAACATTTGGATTTCACCACTGCTGACGCATCTCTATTTGGTGTAGCGAATGTACCCTTTGTTGTTGTTAAAATTACAGTGAGTTATGCTTTAGTTGAATCCAAGTACTTTTTCTTTTGTTGTATTTCTATTATCCTTTTTTACTTCATGATTTCTGAACTGTCCTATGAGCTCTTGTAAAAATGAAAGCAATGTATATACATACTTTTACATTTCAATAATAATGATTAAGATCTCAATCTCCATAGACATTAAAATCTCAATAGTGATAAAGTTTTTAGGCTGTATTGTAATTAAAAACAATTGGACTACTGCCTACAATAAACGAATTACAAATATTTAAAGAAATAAAGGAGGGGGGATTGCAGTTGTGTTTGTTTGAATGCATTGTCCTTCTCTTTCCAGTAGATGGCAGATACAGTTCTTCCAATATTAAAAAAAAGAAGAAAATATTTGATTTGTTAAGAAAATATCATATACTTTTACAATGGGAAGCTGCAAATTTTGTTGCCATTGTACAACGTATAACGTAAAGGAAAAAATAAATTTATTTCTTGAAAAATGTAGAATTAAAACACTGAAAAAACACTGTAAGGGGCGTGCATAAGCACACCAACGTGCCTATCGTCCCTGTCCTAATGTCCCCATTTATTCGTATCCATTTCATGTATTCATAATCATGTTTATACTTATATCTGTTATCTTATACACGCTTGATAAATAAATAAATAAATAAATAAAATAAATTAAAGGACTAAAGGAGCATTGTAGAGATGACCTAATCCCCAGACATCTATGAAGAGCAGCTATGGAGGCAGCAGAGATGCCACTGAAAATGCATTAACATCATAAAACAAAAAGTGGGAGTCTTTATTTATTAAAAAAAAATGTTTTAACCTGTTAGAGATTCTGAGTGCCATTTCTGAACTTTACCAGATTTTCAATATAGTATTTTAAGTCCACTGAACTATATATGGTACTCCAGGTATAGGTTCATATAAAGACTTCCTACATCGATAGTTTTCCCCCCACCTCCAAGGATTGAGTTTGTCTTTTTTTTTTTAACAGCAGCTGCATAATGTGCTGACAATCTCACAGAACCAACCACAATGACTCCAGGACCCATTTCCTGATGCAGGGCTGGCAGATTAAATTCCTATATATATATGTACCAAGGTCAGCATTTTCAATCTTTCACTATATCCCATCTTCTAAACACTATCTGATTGTCTCTACTACGTCCCTATAGCAGCAAAGGCAATAAAGTCTACCCTCTGGAATATTACACAGGATTTTGATACCTGTATAAAAGTCATGGGTCTCAAATATATTTGTCTACAATCTAGACATGGACAGCTGCACTATCTGATATGAGAGATTTTAAAGTTGTATTTAATAAATGACAAGGCTATAACAAATCATTGTTAAAAATCTGATGAAATACTGATGGAGCAATATCAAATAATCTGATCATTTACACATTTGTACTGAGTTTTTCTGAAAGGTTTATTAGCTGAATTAAGGATAGAGATATAACCATTTTATTTGTCACTGCAGACATGGCTTCAAATGAGTCCAGAATCACAGCTGGAAAAAGCAGTAAATCTTTATGAAAGCATAGATTTTTCATTTTAAACATGACATTAGTACTAGAAAATCTTAATATTTCTAAGCCATTTCCATATAACTTTTTGAAAGTTTTTCGTCAAGATAGATTCAACAATATCTAGAATCTGCTCTATCACAATATGTTTTCTTATACATTTGGAACTAATATTAATGATTATACTGTATTCCACAATACTAGTACTAAGTAATCCTTTAAAAATGGAATGGAAGTTCATCATAGCTAAGACATCTGCTAAAACTTTCCAATTCTTCCTTCTCTTTCATACCAAAGTACATTATAACTGACAGAGCCAGGTATGCTTTAAAAAAAAACTGAATATAGACAACTTCCATTTATTTTTACAATTCAGGTTACTGCAGACCAGTTCAATCTTACCATGACAAACTATTCACATTAGGCTGTTTTTAGATGCAATTTGAACATCAAGAAAAAAAAATCAAATGAACACAGATTTCACTTGTTTTAGTGTATTAAAGGGTATTTACTCGCAAACACAATTGATATTATTGTGCCATACTGTCAACTAAAGCAATACAGAAAGGTCAGATATTAGGGGAAGGAAGATAACCAATCTCTGCCACTAACAGGCCTATAATGCCACACTATGCTGATACATTCAGTGCAAGTAAGGAGTTGACTAGAGAAAATGAAGAAAGGAGAAAATCTATGTGGTTGTTAGAAGTCAACCTAACCACCCAGTCAATCAAGGACTTGACTCATATTACAGGGCAAATCACAGGTTGCCCAATAAGAAACATTTTAAAGGGAAGGTGGACAGACTAGATTCAAATCACTTTGGATATAGAACCAATATTTAGTGCGTAAACAATATTTAGTGTTGGAACAATCATACCACTCTACATACAGAAATGCAAGAGATATTATTGATAGTCTAAATACAAAATTATTTTATTATACATGATGTTCACACCAAACAATATGGACAGAAACACAATTGGTCTCTCTCTCTTTCCTCAAGATCTGTCTCTAGCTACATCATAGTTCCTATTAACCAAAAGATGAAGCAGGCAAGTACTTCAACCTGCACTTTCATGTAAAATACAAGTGACTAGTAAGCCTCACAAATCTCCAAAGCCTTCCTTCCTATCAAGGAATATATGAACTATTTAGTATGTTGATACAAGTCATTGCTATTGCTTCTAATGCATGAATCCTGAAATATCTTAGTAAGGAGTCTTCAGTTCTGACATGAGGTAAGTCCTCTGCACCATCTTTTGTAAGATCTGTACCAAAGAAAGGTAAACTTACCAGCAGTTCTTTTAACAGTAGTCTTCCTCTTCCTTCAGCCTACAACTGAGTCCTTATACTAAGCGTAATGGCACCACCTACCAGGAAGCAAAAGAATTGTCAATCAAGAACATCACAGGGTATCACCTTGCCCTCTTCCACATCAGTTAAAAGATTTCTTTGGAAAAGAGTATGATACAAAAATCTCACTAAAATTCACCTCAGCCTATTAAATAAGCTTATTAAAGAAAAGTTGTAGATTCTTAGAGAACAGGTAAAATTGTTTATGTAACAATTCCATCTATTTATCAATTTCATACCATAATCGAAATTAGAATTTTACAACAGAAAAGGACTTCTCCCAAACAGCACAATTGTTGTCCAAAGACCATACATAATAGTTAAGTATCATCAGAAGGAAGAAGAGCCATAACATCCCTATGTGAATATACAATAATATTCTTCCAACTACAACACTGAGATTATATATCATAGATATACCTATTCATTTATATATCTGTGCTAAAATACATTTTCTGTACAAGTTTTCTTTTTAAAAAGTAACTAGCATAAGTCACAATAAACTATGTATACAACCACTCCAAGAATCTCATTTAATTGCATGTAAAAAAAATAGATTAGGTGGTTTCTACCTACCTATTTCTTCAGTTGTAAAAATCTTAGTGGTATAATCTAGAGAAGAACATCTCATACCCAGTCTGTGAAGATCAACTGCAATATATTTGCTTCAACCTAGACAAGATTCTGACAGCTGTGAAGCAAAAGTGCTTCTGTTCAAAGGCAAACTCTGAAACATTTCCCAATAAAAAAGATGATCAAAATACAAGATTTATAGAGACGAGTCCTTCTCAAGTCATCTAGGATTTGCATTGAATTCATCAGATTTAAATTTCAAGGACTCTAGACCCCATCTTTATATAAAAATTAGGCACCACTCAAAGCAATTCTCTTTATCCATCAGGAATATTTCTATTCTTGTGGAAAATGGAATAGACCAGCCATATAATCTGTAAGTAGCAAACACATTTGAATCACTGTTTAGATAAACAATCTGCTTCAAATTTACTTTATATAGAAAAATGGGACTTATTTTTAAAATATTCTTGCCAATATTTTTTGTTCAACACTTCTGTACAAAATGGCAAGTCTACATTTAAAAAAAATATTCCACAGAAAAAAATTGAGGAAGTTAATCAGTGACAGAAACTATTTTGAATAACTTCATTTTAACTTTAAATATTTCATGGGGGAAAAAAGAATAGGCGGAATGAAGGAAAGAGCTTTGTCAGCACCAGAGACCCCTGAAGAAAACCTAAACAAGGGATTATTCAATTTTGAGTATATATTTTGATTAAATCAGGGCATTGAAAGCTATTTAAAAAAAATATTTTGGAAAACATATAATTACTGAAAATAACTATTTTAACTGCAATACTACCACAGATCTATATTTAACAATATGAAGAATAGTTAACAACTTCTACATTTATAATACATTATATTCTTACATTAACAATGGGATGTTTGCTAATAAATTTAGGTACACTACCTAAAGGAACACTCAGGGACATTCCCCACTTGAAAACTTCAGGTTGTTTCACATTTATATACAGATATTTTTGCTGATGTTGCAAGTCATGAAAGGATGAAGAGGTTTCTTCAGTTGCATTGGAACGGAAGCATAGTGTAACGGAACAGAAAATTGCAGTGACATGAATGGATGGAAATTTGCCAATCAACTTCAAAATATCTGTTCAGGCTTTAAACTTTGCTTCTACCCATTCCTATTGGGAAAATAAAATGAACTATCCTGAAAGAAGAGTAGTTTCAAACTGACCCTGAAATTAAGCTAGATAACTTTTGGTGATTTGGTACTTTACTAACCATGCATGAAAATAAACATTCCTGATGGATAAGTCATTATGCAAAAATGTCAATAACATCATTAATAATAAATTATTCCTGTATAGCCTTCATTCTGAATGGGCAGTATTACAGTTATTCTAAATTTAGGGGTATGTTTCTTTTAGGTAAATACAGTATTAAGCAATTTTTCAAAGGCTTTCTTCATAGTTTCTGAAGTAGAAATCTATGGTTCTTTCAAGTATATAAATGGACAGTGAGAAAATTTACAGATGACATCTGTTTAGTTTTAGTGTATTACACTAATGTATGGGGGAAAAGAAAGAAGCATTTTAGTAATAGAATCAATTAAAGCAGCAGAATCAAACAGTGACTGCACTTTGAAGAAACCTAATGTTCCAGATGTTTTCGGTCCAGTTTCAAAACATGAATATGAAATTTTCTTCTATTAAATCCTGTATCTATACAAAGTTCAGACAGAGTTACATTTCAATTATTTGGTCTATGAGGGTTCATACAGGCTTTTTATAATCTGATGTGATGATACCTTAACTAATGCATATGATTTTAAGCCATGAGTATTCAAAGCTGAATCCTGCGAATGAAGTAACCATGCACAGTTCCTGCTTTAGGTTGAATAGCAGCTCTAATTCAAGCAAAACTTTAATTATATGCACACACACACAAAAAACACCAATTGTATAGCCATTCTACATAATTAAAGATGCCAAAAACCGAATTCTTGCTAACACTTTAAAGGTAGACACTACAATATGCAACTTTAATTCTTTGATAAAATGATGTAATACACAAGTGGAGGACCCAGAAATATTTCACAGAAACACTAGCGGCAACTGAGATAACTGAGCATAATCAATTACTCATATCAGGTCATATAAATGAGACTTTTAAAAAAGAGAGAGATATTTGCCGTTCACCCAAAGAAGTTTTCATATTTTTCTCAGATTTTTTTTTGAAAAGTATGTTTTTAAGTCCATAAAGTAAATCCTTCTTTTATTTTTTTGTTCTTGCTATAATGTCAATGAGTATAAACTTCATCAATCCCTTCCCCAAACTGTAAATGACCTTTACAAGTATTAAAAATTTGAATGCTTTGTACTCTTAATTCAATGCCATAATAATAAAGCAGGATTATACTTGATAAATAAACTTTATGGAAAATTTCAATTTCCCCTCTCTCTAAAGTCCTTCATGCTCTTTAAACTGTGAAAGCAATATCCCCTTCTTTTAATGTTCAATTAATAAGATGCTATGCTGCTAACATTTTTCTTTCTGGTGTACAGAAAACCATCTATGTAGCCTTTAACTAATCTTTGCCTATAATCCTACGTATTAACCATGTAATAAGTCCCACTGAATTGAACACTACTTACTTCTGAAAGAGAAATGTAAAGTTGTATAGTCTAACCACTAGCATATATGACAAAATGAGAATCCAAATCCATTCTGGACACAATGGCCAGTTTTATTTATAGCAAAAAAAAACATGCTAGCTAGGGAATTCTGGGAGTTGAAGTCCACACTCTTAAAATTGCCAAGTCAAAAAATACTGCTTAAAATTGAAAGGACTTTAAACAATATAATTAACCTAATTTATTTTTATTACAAATATAAATATAAATTCTAAGTATGATAATCAGATTCCACTCCATAAACTTTTGACAGTTCTGAACATATTAAGAAAACAATAAATGAAAGCTAATTGGTTAATTTGTACATGCTGGACAACTTTATTAATGTACCATAGGAGATAGGAAAGTAAAAAATATGATAGCTCAGATAGGATTTACATTCAGACAAATATAAAAATAAAATATGTGTGTGTGTGTAAATGGAAAACTGACAGCAGAAAAAGACCTAGTGGCCATAGAGTCTGCCATTTGAGTTTTTAAATTATTATTATTTATTTTATTTTTGTATTTTTTTCAGATAAGGGACAAGTGTTTATTCCAAGCATATTTAAATTCAGTTACTAATGATTGACTCACTACCTCTGCTGGAAGTTGGTTCCAAGTTTTCACTACTCTTTCTGTGAAGTAATAGTTTCTGATACTACTTTTGAATTTCCTTCCTGTTAGTTTAAGATTAGGCCCCATGTTTTTTTTGATTTTTGCTTAATAATGAAAATACTGCCTTCTAGAGCCTTATTCATATTATATATATATATATATATATATTTAATATATTTAAAGTTTTCAATCATGTCACTCATTTCTTTTCTGTCCTCCAGGTTGTACATATTTGGTTCCGCCAATCTTTCCTGTTATGTTTTGTCTCTCAGACCGTGCACCATTTTTGTCGCCAGTCTCCGGACTCACTCAATCTTATCAATATATTTTTTAAGGGAGGTCTAGAACTGAATCCAGTTTTCCAAATGAAGTCTGACTAAAGCCCTATATAGTGGAATAAGGATCTCCTTTTTCTGTTGATAATCTCTCTAGTTATATATCCCAGAATTTTGTTTGCCTTCACAGCTGCCTGACAACACTATTTACTCATTTTGCAGTCATCTGTATGAGCAAACCTAAATAGTTTTTTATTGTTGTTCTCTCTAAAACCGTATTTCCAATATTGAGCCCTGACACAGGATTATTTTTTCCTAATCTTACATTAAACTACAGTTTCCACATTTTTGACCATTTCTGAGGGCACGCGAACTGTTGCCCTGTCAGCTCTGCCAACTGGTTTTCGGCCTTGATTTTTGGCTGTTTTTCACCCTCCAGAGGCTTCAGAAGGCTTCCCTGAAGCCTCTAGAGGGTGAAAAACGGCCCTAAGGGGAAATCGGAAGTCCCGTTTTCACCCTCCGGAGGCCTCAGGGAAGCCTCCCGAACCCTCTGGAGGGCAAAAAACAGCCCAATTTGGGGGGGGGGCGCATGCACAGTGCAGTGGGTGTGGGTCGGTGGGTGGTTAACAAGCACGCTCCCATTTTTGGCACGCAAGAAGAAAAAGGTTAGCCATCACTGGGCTATATCCACAGCACCACATTCATCCAAAACATTTGTGACATAGTTAAAAAAGGCAAAGTTTAAAAAATTACATGTTTCCCCTTACACCTATGCATTAACCAATCAACTACTGTACGAACAAATCAACTGTTCAGGAACTAGCACCACTATACTACACAAAGTCAATTTAAGGATTGCACCATCATTTTTGGCTTTAATAACAATGGCTATTAAGCCTATGGTTACATATATCCTATTTTCCAAGCATACATCCCTACTAAAGTGTTTCTTTTAATTGTATTGTTATATAAGTACTGCTTTAACACTGGATATTGTCGCTGCTTTCACTATCACTGTCCAATATATGCAAAACTATTGGAATCATTTCATTAAACAAGCCTTCTCCAATATGAAGGCTTCCAAATATATTAGACGTTGATTTTCACCATACTCAAGATTGCTTTAGTTTCATCCTATTATTACATAAAAAGGATGCTTCTCTCTTTGGCAGGAAGCTGATTATCTCCAATATTTTAGCCAATCTAACACATTGCAGAGCAGGAAAGGGTCAGCTACCACTAAAATGAGCAAGGTTCAGTTATTCCAGGTTCATCGCATTTGCTCTGTTATGACTAAGTGAGAACTCTGACCACACATACTTGTATCCATGCACATATTTGGACAGCAAACAAGGATAGGAAATAAAAGCAGAACCATGCACTAAATGAACGACTGCTGCTCAGTGTAAGATAATTAGCACACATATTTGGCATAGTTGTTTTATATATAAAAGATACAAATTTTCAGGAGTTTTTTTACAGAGGCAAAAAAGTCACAAAATTGGAATTTGGAAAATGCCAGCACAAAGTCTTCTCCTTTAAAAGATAAAGAAGAATTAGAAAGCACTAAATTTTTGTTTTCTAAATATTGCAAAGTTCTGTTTTTACTTGCTATGAGAGTTCTATTTCACAGCAATGTTAGTGCTTATACAACTACAATAAAATTTGTGAACTCTCAGATGTAATTCCCAAGAGTCTAAGAAATACTCATTCATTTATATAATTTATATCTCACCTTTATTTGGTGCAATTCAAAGTGGAGTACATAATCTTCCTGCTTTCTATTTTCCCCACGATAATTACATGAGGTGGGTTATGCTAAGTGCCCAACCCAAAGTAATCCAGTTTGCTTCTGTGCCTAAAGTCTTCTGGTTTTCTAATACTGAACAGAACCTTAACTACAGGTAATCTTTGACTTACAACAGTTCATTTAGTGACCGTTCAAAGTTACAGCGGCACTGAAAAAAGTGATTTATGACCATTTTTCACACTTATGACTGTTGTAGCAACCTCATAGTTATATGATTTACATTCAGATGCTTGACAACTGGTTCATATGATCATATTTTGCAATCTTCTGAAGAGCAAAGTCAATGAGGAAGCCAGATTCACTAAACAACTATGTTATTAATTTAACAACTGCAGTGATTCACTTAACAAATGTGATAAGAAAAGTTGTAAAACGGAGCAAAACTTACTTAACAAATTTCTCATTTAGCAACATAAAATTCTGGGTTTAATTGTGGTCCTAAGTTAAGGACTATTTGTACTGCACCAAATTGGATCTCTCAAGTAGTCGGAGATGGAAAAAACTGCTAACTGTCCTAATATATTTCCAGTTTTGCTGAAGATAAAATTAGAAATCTTAAAAGTAATTGTGCTAAACATATCATTCATGATGATATGTTTTACTATAAAATAATGAACTGTATACACTTCTATAAATACATAATTATTTAACATACTTACCTCCCACTTACATACAGAAAGCATCATCAACCTTACAAGAATTATATATGTCACAACTCTGGAAAGTTAATTATAATGTTTCACTGCATTTCCATATCTATTTACAATACAGCCAATAGAAGGTATTCTATACAGGTCTTTCATTTGACATTCATAATCTCAATACATTAAAACATCCAATATCATTCATCTGTATTTTTTGGTATATTTTTCTTATTATATGCATGGCAATATTAAAATCAGACTGATTAACCAAGGTATTTTCATCCTCTCTCATGACTCCTTTCTTTTTCTATTAATGTATTTTTAAAGAAACCTATACATTAACTTTCTTTAACAGATGCATTACTGTAACTCTCATGCTGTAATACTTGTGCAATATGAGAACTTGACTTTTTCCATGAATAAACTCTGTTATTAATAACATTTAATAGGGAAGTGAATTGGGCATCTCTTTCATATAAGTAACAAGTTGATTACAAAAGAATAAATCAAATTTAACAAACTGTAAACTTGCTCTATGTTGTATGTGGGAAACAAAAACAATAGCATATTTTTGTATTTCTTTTTTATGGACTGTTGAATTAAAAAAAGAGCCATGTCACAGTGCCAAGTTAAATTTGTATTGTTTAGCCTTGCATCTCCCCTCCCACCTTTAATCAGCAGCAGATGCAGGGAGTAACGGGCACGGGAAAAGGCCTTAGCCATTTATCAATGAAGTGGTTCTGAAGGAAGTAAAGATGGGAACTTCTCATATGGCAAATAGATGGTGCATTGGACTGAATTCTGATGGGAGATCAGAAGAGTTCAACAGTCACCTCTCCCTACTCAATCTGAGCAATTATGCTTCAAGTGCCAAGATTGTAGGATGGAAAACACGAAGTAAATACAAAACGTTATACAGTAGTTTCAGATTTCTCTTTCAACCATTCAGATCATATTTTTCAAGACTTACATGCAGTTGCATTGACTCATGAAAATGAATCTAGGATCCCAGTAGAATAAAGGGAAAAAAACCTTTGCTCACAATGGGTATACATTGGAATTCTGGGAACCTATCACATCATTCCCAATCCACTTTGTTTCCCATTACCCATGTACCTACGTTCCTAACTATCAACCTACCTACAAGCATTTAGAGTTCTGGGAAATTCAAATTTTTATTTAGCCCATTCTGTCTTGTCAGAATTCAATGTTTTTATTTATCACAATTATACATATCAATCCTTTCATCTTAAAGTCATTACAAAAACAATCATGTTAATTATTAATATTAGCATTTATCTATATAAGTGTTCAAAAGGTCATTGTATGTTATATGATTAGTGAAAACTAGCAGCATGAGTGTCTTGGTTTAACATATGACTAAAAGTGACATTGTATTAATCATAACTAGCAATTTCCATCTGCAACGGTGACATTAAGTCTTAAGACATTAAATATATCTTACAATAGCTGGAAATTCAAAGGAACTGCCTTGAAGCATTCTCCTGTCCTTTCAGATAAATGAAGCTATTTCTCTTAATCTTGAATCATAGTAACATTCCCACTTTCCATTTCTCCTTGTACATTTTGGCGCAAAGCTGACATCTTTGCAAGCTCCTAATATGGAATAAAATTCTTCTTATATCCTGTAGCAATAAGAATGCAGACTAGGTGTCAGGATTTCAAGTTTTCTAAATGTCACATAATTTGGTTCACATAAAAAATATAAATATCATAAATAATCAATGTTAAATAATGCTTATTTTTCATTGTTCTATGCCAAATTAAATCTTGGATCCATTTTATTTATTTTTGTTTACACAGGATATGGGGATTTTCTAGCTCTTTAAGTATGGCTGAGTTTCAGCCTCTAGCTGCTGCAGTCATTAGAGCCCATAATGAAGTATTGAAGAATTTACAGATTAACATCTAATGTGGTACAACTTTTTCATACCTTGTCTGTACTGACTTTCAGAACTTGCCTAGTTTTCAATATGGAGTTATTATATATCTAGCCCAAGATCTTATACATGTCAATGTTGGCGAACCTTTTCGGCACTGAGTGCCAAAACAGGAGTGTGCATGCGTGCCGTAAACCGGAAGAGCATCCGCACGGTGCGCATGACAGGAAGATGATCATCTGGTTTCTGGTGTGTACATGCGCGCCAGCCAGCTGGTCTGCGCGCCAGAAACCAGAAGAGCAGGTGGCCACTGCACATGCGTGAGCCAAAAACCAGACAAGCAGCTGTCCAGCGCATGCATGCACCCGGGCGGCTGCTCTTCCAGTTTCCGGTGATTCCATGCGCTTGAAGACCAGCTGGCCAGCACGCCACAACCCGGAAGAGCAACGAACAACAGCTCACGTGCCTGGAGAGCTGGCTCTGCATGCCACTTCTGGCACATGTGCCATAGGTTTGCCATCACGGATGTATATGTTCTGCCACAAAACTAGATCACTGTCTTCCATCCAGCTCATCCTTCTTAATTATTAGATAACGTTTTAAACATTCCTTCTTAAGTTGAGGTTTTGTTCCTCTTCCCTTTCTAGAAGGAACATTAACTGTAAAGCTTGATCTGCAGTGCTATTACAGTTTATGGTATTAAAAGAGTATATGGGTATACATAAGTTTAAAAATTTGATAAAAGATTCCAATTTATTTATTTAGCATATGTTTTGTCATTGTGAAAGTTCACATTTGTCTTTATTTTCAAAAAAATGTTCATCACAACTCATCACTGAACTTTGCAAACTACAGAGTTCTGGGAAGTTTTTAATTTGACTAGCCATTTTTTCCATTGCTACAAGTATTGCTATGAAAACATACTTATTACATCTGAACCACTTGACTGATTACCAAATTAGCTAATAAACATATCAGTTATTCCTTTAAGCTTAAGAACAACTACAACAGGCCACATGACTGTGGAACTCAAGATAAAGTTTTTCTTCTAGCTGACTATAATATACTTAAAATATTAATTATGTTTGTCACCAAGTGAAATGATGCAAATTTTATAAAAAAACTGGGCTGTCATTCAGCTAGAGAGCATGACCTTGATGAAAGATGACCTTGATGAAAATATGCAAAAACCATTAACTAAACAAAGAGGCTGAAACATTTTTAAGTCCTGATAAATGACATAAAATTCAGAAACAGATAGCTCCCTGATTCACTGGAGTATAGAAAGAGGCGATATAGTGGAGATTTACAAGATTCTGTTTTTATACCCATAGTTTTAGTTATCCTGTGGAGTTGATTTCCTAATCTGGTTTATTTTGGGAGATATATTCAGGTGAACATGTTGCTCAAACATTTTTCAAACTGAAAAGTGTGTATCATTAACATACAGTGATTTTTACTCTCCAAATTTGAACCAGATCTTACCATAGCTTCAATATGGGTCTAGCTGGAAAGGTTCTTATCAAAGGTAACTTTCTCAATGTGTCTAAATATATCTGGATATAGTTCAATCATTTCAGAATAATATGATTTATAAGATATAAATTAAATTAAATTAAATTGTAAATTGTATATGATTAACCCTTAGTTCACAAACATTTAACAACCCTTCCAGAAATAAATATTTCTTTAGCACGAATGAAAACCTCACAGCGCCAAGCAGCTTGATTTGAAATGAACTGCTTTAAAAAAATAATAATAACCTTATGTTCTTTGAACAGACAATGCTACAACACTTGTTCAACCAGTTTTAGAGTTATTTACAACAGAAATGCAGAGGTTAGAACAGTATTTTAAAAGCATGCATTCATTCCTATAGAATTCCAGAATATATAATTACTCAAAAGTCTGGCTGAGTTTTACCAGGTTTACTCTCAAGTAAACTGATGAGACTGCAGCCTTAGAATTAGTCCAACAAGCTTTCTCTGAGTTTTCATAATTCCTCAGTTTCCCCGTGCGAGTTTAATTGGCAGACAATATGCATTCCTGCCAGTGCCTCTATTCTTTAATCTCTAATTGTGAACTCCACACAATTCCGGAAAGTATTTTGCTGTGATAAATTCCAGCACTTGTTTTGTTCCCACTTTCAAGAGCTTCTAGCTGACAAAGCTTTACAACAGTAAGGAAGCCTTTTTTACTCTTCTTTTGAGAATTATCATGATAACAGAGTGTTTTAGTAAAAGAAGAAAGGACAAATATAGTTCAGGGTTGTTTCATGCACACAAGTTTCTTCCAGAAGCCAATGTTGTCATAGAATAATTTTCTTAGAAGCAACATTTCTCACCTCCTCTCCAATCTCTCCAATACTCTTCAATTGTTGTGGTTTTACATTTCCTCAATAAAATTCACAAAAAGTCAATTCTCCCAGCCATTCATGCTCCTAAAGCATGTTTCCTCGTTAATACAGATACATGTACTATATGTCCACTAAACAACTATGTTGGGACTAAAATATCTTCTGCTTAAGATAGTGTTGCAGTCAAACAAATATCAGTATTTCCTGGTGCCCCTATAATAATTGCATTGTGATTTGTTACTCTAATTACTACTACTGGAACCAGTGCTTACTTTGTTCTTTTCATAATCTTTTCATAATCTCAATTTAATGGCACCAAGAAACTTCTGCCAGTGGTCTTTCCTAACTAGGGCAATAGTTTTGACAGCTACTGAAAAAACGATATTCGCTATTTCCTAGAGGTGAGAATATCAGGGCTATTAAAGACACCATTAACACTGTAAGTACCAAAGCAGAACATGTCATTTGGAAGTTCACTGAAATTTACAATCAATTAACTAAAACTTGCTAAGCTTCTTCAGGACAAAACAGAATTTATAAAATCTCACTCTTGATGGGTTTATATGTGATTGGAATTCCAGAGGAAACTTGCACAAAGTTGTCTTTATGAAACTGGAAAGCACTGGCTTTGCCTGAAGACTGTCAGGTAAATAGTGAGAGGATTTTCTGCATTCCAGCTTCTTCATACAACTGATAAACCTCAGCCATTCCTTGTCAAATTAATTGTATTTTCTGGGAAGAATGAAAATTTACAGAAACCCAACCTTCAAAATATCTCATAATATTTTGCTAATTATGTCAAAAAAGTTCAAAAACACAGTAAGATGTTCAACATAGCAACAAGTATTGTCTGAGAGATGACACTTCAATAGTTTCACCAGGATTTGAATAATCTTTGTTTTGATATTTGAAAATGGCCTTGATAAATTGTAATTATGAAGCTGAAAAATGTCTTACCTCTTGATGCTCTGTTGAAGGAGAAGGATTTAAAAATGCATGTTTCTAGTATGTTTCATGTATCCAGGTTATTAAACTTCTTTATCTCTTGCTCTTGCTTTTAATTAAACGTTTGTTATCTCTATCTCTATCTCCATCACTATCTCTATGTCCTTGGCTAAAGGGAAAGAGTAAAAATTGCAGCTTCTTTTTTAAAAATTTGCCTTTTCTTTTTTCTTTTCCCTAAATCTTCCCTTTTAACGATACTTATATTTTAACATGAAAGTACAGTGAAACCTTTAGTATTTTTGCCTAAATGTGACCTGTTCTCCACACAAGTTCAAAAACTAGATAGACAACACAATTAAACAAATGAGTAAAAAACGCTACATTTGCTCATTTAAGTATTGAGCAAATGATCCAAAGCTACACATTTGTATGTAGCAAAAGTATGTCAATTAGATGTTTCAATCAATAGGATAGTAATCAGGAACAAGTGTGAGATATCCTGTCTTATTTAAAGAACAGAATTCCAGAAATTTACTGTCAAGTTTGATCTTTACACACATGTTTGTGAAAGTATGTTATAGATTGAACAAAGAAAATTTCTGAGAAACTTTAAAAAAGTGTTATTGATGCTCACTATACTGGAAAATGTTATAAAACTATTTCCAATGAGTTTAGTCTTTACCAGATTGAGTAATAAATGCGGAAATAATTCAACACCATTGTTATCCTCTTCAGGAATACTCAATCAAACAAGGCCGCACCAACAATGTGTAAGACATCTCAAAGAACCCCAAGATAATGTCTAAGGAACTAAAGAAGCTGTCTTGCATTGGTGAATGACATTGTTCATGAGATGTAAAAAGAAAGCTTTTTAAAAACACAAAAAACAAAGACCATACAGATAAGCAAGAAGGCTACTAAAATAATGTTCTGTGGATAGATGAAACCACCTTTTGGCTTGAATGAAAAATATTCTATTTGTTGAAAAGCAAAACTGCATTCCAGCATAAGAACCTTATTCAATTTGTTAGCCTGCTTTATTGCCTCTGGACCAGGACGGCTTGCCATCATTGTCAGGTGATCTGTCCATGAACTGCAGCTTGAGAAAGATAACAACTCAAAATACACATGAATGATCTAAGAATGGTTCCATCATAAATTGATTTTGGGGGAAGTCCTGACTTTAATCCTAGACTAAAGAAATGTTGTGGGAGGACCCAAAATAAGTAGTTAATACAAGGAAACCCACCAACATCCTTGAGTTGCAATTGTTATGTAAGGAGGAAAGGGCTAAAATTCCTCCAAGACTTTGTGCAGGGCTGATCAACAGTCAGTGGAAACATGTAGTTGTGCTTATTGCTGATCTGTGTGTGTGTGTGTGTGTGTGTGTGTGTGTGTGTGTGTGTCACACCAGCAACTGAAAACAATTTTTGCCACACACAAATGTATAGATCTAGATAATTTTCCTCAACAAAATGAAAAAAGTAGAATGTTTTTGATTCATTTATTTAACTGTGTTCTTTTTATTTTAGGTCATTTTTATACAGAAATATTGAACATTCAAAAGGATTTACAAACTTTCAAGAACCACTGCAGAACTTTCTGTCCCCATTAGATCATGTAACACTGTATTAATATTATCAATCAATGATTAAATTATTAATTTCTGTAGAAAATAGCAGTTTATGTTGTACAATGCTTAACTACCACAAGGTGAAATTAAAAGCTTTTATTTTTAATTTTACCACTAATTCTTTTATAACTTTATTTTTATCATTTTGGTCTATATAGTTCCTTTATCTAATATAGCCTCTTTAGTAATATGGAATATTAAGTACAGCTACCGTGTTTCCCCCAAAATAAGACCTTGTCTTATATATTTTTTGAAATAAGCACTTGGCCTTATTTTCAGGGAGGTCTTATTATTTTGGGGTGCGTGGAACAAGACGAGGCTCTGCTTGCTGTCTTATCTGATTTCTAGCTCTGTCTCCCTAACCAGAGGAAATGGTGGGAAATGGCTGCACATGCATTTAAATATTTTGGGCAGCTTTTTTTGGGTGGCTTATTTTCAGGGGGTGCGCTAAAAAGCCCACTTGGGCTTATTATCAGGGGATGTCTTATTTTCAGGGAAACACGGTAGTCCTTGAGTTACAACCATTTGTCTGGTGACCATTCAAAGGTAAACCGGCACTGAAAAAAGTGACTTACGGTGGGTTTTCATATTTATAACAATTGTAAACATTGTCATGTGATCAAAAATCAAGTGCTTGGCAACTGGTATGTTTTTATGGCAGTTGCATTGTGCTGGGTTATGTATTTATCATTTGTAACTTTCCTAGACAGCTTCCCACAAGCAAAGTCAATAGGGGAAGCCAGATTCACTTAACAGCTGCAGTTATTTGCTTAACAACTGTGGCAAAAATGTCATTAAATGAGGCACAATTCATTTAAGAACAGCCTTGTTTGCCAATGCAAATTTTGGGCTCAAATTTGGTCGTAAGTCGAGGATAATCTGTATCAGTCAAATTTTAAAAGATGGGAATTGAATTTGAGATGTTTTGCATGAGACCCGGATTTTCTCTAAAGAAAAATAACTTTTATAAGAGACTTGGGGGGGAGAGACGTATATAAATGGCGATTTTAAACATCCAAAAGAGTTATCTTTTGACAAAGAAAGCTGTCTCTGAAGGAATAAGTCTATGTCTTGGAATCCTTCTGAACTCTTAATTTCTGTTGGAGGGATGGTACCCTGATTGCAGCCTTATGTGGTGAAACTGTAGCCCTCTCTGCTATCTGGTTAAGACTTCTGCAAAGGGTTCTATAAAGTCCTTTAAAGATTTCTGCCCTTAAAAGTTACAGTTAATCCAGGATGCACTGGCCTGTGTGCTGATACATAGTGTGGGGTCATATTACAACTGTGCTTCAGGCTCTGCACTAGCTCCCATCTGCCTTCAAGATAAAATGTAAAATACTGATTTCGAGCCATAAAGTAGTTGTGGCTTCGCATTTGGGGATCTGCAGGATCAACTACTCAAGGTAGAATAGGCCTGGTAGTCATTTTGGGAAAATTTTCTTAAAGCCATTTTGGGGAAGTAAAGGCAACTAGGATTCAAAGCAATCTTCTCAATAGCAGCCACTGTCCTTTGAAGTAACCACCAGAAGAAATTAAATTAACAATTAAATTGTTAAGAATTTGTTTTGATTGGAGTAGGACATCAATTTTATAAATAAATAATAATTTCTATTTAAAAGTGTTGCTCAAAGCATTTAATATTATCCAACCAATAAAGTTATATCTTCAAGATCCAGCCTGCACATTCTACAATACTTGCATGTCAGATGGTTTATTACTTCTAAATTTTATATCATTTGTAATGTTATTTATATCTTTCATCGTAAGATGCAGGACAAGGCTATGTATTTGTGCATGCACATGAATGAATGCACACGTTTCCCAAAAAGCACATGTAATTTTGTAGTATGCATCATCCCAGGGTTATGAAGCTGCTTAAAGAGTATATGCCAGTGGATTGGTATATAAATTTAATAATTAATTAAAAGATTAATTTACAGATCTATGAAAATGACATTCTTCCCACAGACAAAAATATAAGTATCTTCTTCGCATAATAATAGTCTATTTAAAATTTCAGCATGCATTCCAGCAGAAAACATACTAAGCTAAGCTCAGACAGAATTTAATTTTGGGCCAATTTATTGTGGCAATGTTTTAATTAATTATTATTGTTCCATGACAGAAAATAAAGTGCTCCAATGGTGGTTGAAACATATCTATAATTATATATTACAGTGCTTACTAAGCAATATACTAGTCAGATGATATTTTCTTAATGATGAAAATTACCAAACATAATCATTTTCATTCTGGATATGTAGTCATACATTGTACGAAACATGCCTGCATATATTTTAGTTTATTACTAACCTAAACATTTGAAACCCATTAGTAAATCACAAATACTTCATTTGCTAGAACTGTTGCCAACAAGCATATGATAACATTGCTGACACTGTTGCCAACAAGCATGTGGTGATTTATAGCCAATTATATATTAGATATTTAAGGTAATATGCTATAAATAATACAGAAGTCATTTACTAGTGAATACTGACTTACCTTCAATCTTTTTTAAAGCTGACAGGCAAGTATCCCGGCTTGGAAACTCAAAGGGATTACTACAGGTCCTAATAGTATCACATTCGCATTTTCCATTGATTATATTGCAGCCTGTTATGAGGTTTTCATTGCAAGGCTCAAATCCAAGTAGCTGATCATCCCAGTTTTCATCTAAAAACCAAAATGAAACAACTATAATACTGGTAACTTATTGATTTGCTTTATTCAATTCTTTTTTTGCCAAATACTGTACCGAAGCATCTCAATACAAATATTAAAGTCATTTTTAAAGCTCCTGTTACAAGATTCTATAACCGCATATCCCCAGTTCACATTATCATTGAACCACGTTTAAAAAGAAATGTGAACTTGGTCTTTTCCAATTAACATCAAAATTTGAGACCCCTGGGTGTCTTGTTTAAAGAATGCATTCCTAGCACTTGTAATACAATAGAATATAGAAAAATCCAAAACTTTCTGAGGACTACTGTATTGTAAAGTGTAGCAATCAAGTCATCTCAGCTGAATAAGAAGTTGCTATCATTCCAGATGTTTGATAATCCTATCCGATAAAGAGTCTCTGTGAAAGAGGTCTAGATGGTTTTAACACAGCTGCTTTCAAGACAATGCTATCGTTTCAATCAACCTATGATGCAATAAACCAGCAGTCATTTTTTGACATTCTTCCTTCCAGGTAAATTAAGATAGATAATACATTTGAATCTGCCACCTCAGTTATGGACCCTGAAGCAATATTAGCTGCTCACTCACTTGAATTTCTCATCTAGTGTTGATATAATTTCCCCCCAATCATCCCTCAAATCAGAGCTGAAAAGAAATCTTATATACAATGTGGAGTTACTATTACAAAAGGCATCTGTATCAGGATTAGAATCCACCATAACATTCATTAAAACCAGTTACTCTATCTCAACTGTACACATACAAGAACGTGATATAGAAAAGCAGCTCTAAGTAGCCCATGATCTCTACAGCCGATCCAATGACTCTCTGTGGCAAGAAAAGTTGCAAAAGGAGGCAAAACTCACTTAATAAATGTCTCACAACAGCAGAAATGTTGGGCTCAATTGTAGTCATAAGTTGGGGACTACCTGTATATGCCTGAACTGAGTGATCCCATAAGTCTAAAGAGCTGAGAATGTAGCAGCAGCGTCTTACCAATATAATAAGTGATAGGTAATGGAATTTAAAAGAGCCATCCTATGAACCGAAATTTGCTCTGTCTTTCTTTGGATCTTGCCTTTATCTCTGAGAAGCGAAAGATTAACAGCATAACTGATGCTCTAGTAGTTAGCCTGACTTTCCAGCTTTCAGGAGGATTGATGCTGCCTTTTAAGTACAGAAGATGGGAGGTGAGGTACTGTCCTCTTAAGGATCCTGGGTGTCCAGATCTATTCTGCAATGTAGGCAAATTTCATATATATTTTTATTATTAGTTTTATTTATTATTAAATTTGCTTGCTGACCATCTTGCTTCAAAGCATTACATATATGTAAATCTACCATTTCAAAATGATTATAACAAAATTTTTCATCTTCTGCATAGAACTAGAATTGCCTAAATTGTACATTTTTACTAACTTTCTAGCTGTAAAATCTGCTGAAAACTGCTTTCTCTTCTTACCCATAATATTACCCCTTTTCCATACAAATTTCTAGAGCTGCAGATTAGGTCTTCTTACTGTGTCAGTTGCTTCAAGACAGAAAGTTCATCAGGTAATTCTAAATCTAAACTAATATGGCCTGCAAATGCCTCTTCCATTTTCAGACATTTAATGTTAACTGCTGTCTCCTAGATTCTCACTAACTCCAAGCTCAAAACACAGGGCTCCCTCCCCCCTTAGCAAATGACAGTTCTGGCAGTTGGATCATCCCTGTGGTCATGTGATCACCATTTTAAGGTTGCAAATGGTGATCACGTGACTGCACAGCAACCATTGTAAAGTATGATCTGGTTGCCAAGCACCCAAATCATAATTATATGACCACATATGACAATTGCTCAAGGTTCAAGGACAGATTGTATTGTAACATTCTTTAAATAAACAGGACAGATTTAAGAAACAAAATCAATGTTTGAACAAGTGCTAAAGGAACAATGAATGGACTCTATTTTACATTCACTAAATTCCAATTTCTAATACTTTCGCCAATTCTGCAACTGCAATTCAAGAAAGATAATATCTTGTAGATACTTGGGTATCATTTTCAATGTTTCAGGTAGTTGACATTCTCATTATCAGGCCCCCAAAATAAAAACTGAGAAAGCTTTGTCAGGAATAATAAAAAATCTGGCATACAACATAGGACAACATATCTTCCAATCCTAAATTTTCAAAAAAAAAATATCAAACAATTTTTTTTGTTACTTTACTGCTTTCTTTTCATAAGCAGTAGAGTTATGAAAATTTCTACCTCTTTATAATATGAAATTATTTCAAATCAAACTCCTCAGAATTTATTTTAGGTATACCTAATGGTGCTCCTACCACCTTTCGCTATGCTGAAATTGGTAGATGCATAATTAAAGCTAGAACAATTGTAAGAACATTTAATTATTGGGCTAGACTCCCCTCACTACCTGATGCCTCCTGGACCAAATGAATTTTTCCACTCCTTCCTGCACTAGTTGATTTACCTTTTTACCCAATCATTTGTATTCTTTTAGTTTTTCTCCAGAATTCTTTCTAAATTCAAGTCATGCTAATAATAATTTATTATTTTTAAAAAGGATGCTGGATGCCTTTGTCCCTGTCCTCCCAAATTGTTTAAATTATCTCACAAAATTAAGTGCTTATTGATATGCACTTAATAAAACCAAAACCAAATGTGATCATTATCTCAAATTTGTTACAGTGCCATCCTTTCAAAAGACACTTACAAGACTATGTTCCAGTAAATTGCATCAGCAAATAGGTCTGATTTCTCAATATCCTATATGAGCTTCCAATGCATGTTCCACTTTCCTTACTCCAAAGAAATCATAAAAGATTTTGTGCATTATTTATTGTACTGCCCTATTTCCACTTCCGAACATAGATCATTCTGGAGCTCCTCTTGATACACAAATCATTTCGACATGAGTCATATTAAACTGAATATCTAATGAATTTAGATAAGGAAACAATACTATGAAAATTAGCAAGTTAATATATATGGGCTGCTGCTAAACAGAGAGCATATTTTATAAAAGATTCCTAATATTTTCTAATATTTTACAATACTGTTTTAATATTTTTACAGATTTTTGAACATTTTAGTGCAGAGTTCCCCAACCTTTCCAGCGGAGGGGGTGGAGAGAGGGGATGGTTCGGCAGGAATGGCTGGCAAGCATGCGCAGCTCCATTTGTGTGAGTGGTGAGCACACACATCAACCGTTTATGCAAATGGAGTGTGCATGAATGTGTTTGTTCGCTACTCACGCAAGTGGGGATGCATGTGCTCCCGCCATTTCCAAGCCCAGTTGCAAACATCTCACGACCCATTAGTGGGCCATGGTCCAGAAGTTGGTGACCCCTGTTTTAGTGTATTTTATTAATGTTTGATCACTTCTGTGCAGGTTCTATATTATTTGTTAAGACCAGTGGTGAAAACAATAAATAAATCTATTGATTAATTGATTGACTTAGCAAGTGCTAAAATAATAGATTAATTGTCCATAAACATTCTGAATATTCCAATTCAGATAGCAATAGCACTTAGCAATAGCACTTAGACTTATATACCACTTCATAGTGCTTTACAGACCTCTCTAAGTGGTTTACAGAGTCAGCATATTGCCCCTAACAATCCGGGCTCTCATTTTACCCACCTCGGAAGGATGGAAGGCTGAATCAACCTTGAGCCGGTGAGATTTGAACTGCCGAACTGCAGCTAGCAGTCAGCTGAAGTAGCCTGCAGTGCTGCACTCTAACCACTGCGCGACCTCGGCTCTTTCATCTTCATCTACATCAATCTTTCTCAACTTCAGCAACTTTTTTTCAGCAATTGTAATTCTGGATGTTGAAGACTTTGCCAAGATTGAGAAAAATGATTTTATATGGCTTTATTTTCTGTAGGTATTTATTTATTAAACTTCTACATCACCCATCTTACGTAAGTGGGTCTGGTCTGTTTACAATAACATAATAAAACCATATAAACGCACAAAGAAAAACACAGATTAAAATAAAGTTAAGAACAAAGTTAAAACTTCCACGGTAAAAGTTGAATTCAAAGTTAAAACTTAAAAGGCTAAAAAGGCAAAGAGAGGATCTAAGAAGGCAAAGAGAGGGGATATTTAACATTTAAGTCTGTTGCTATTATCCTTACAGTGAGAATCATCAAAATCTACTGTAGATTCTGGAGAAACATTTAACCTACTGACTAAAAATCTGAGGCACTCATTATGTGAACATCCCTGCATTATTATTTTATTAGACCTTATCAAGCATCTACCTGTAACTTTTAATAAGCAAAGCCATCAGAATTCTTTTTTATTTTATTTTTTAACACTACAGCTATGTTTGAAAAGGTGAGAATTAAAATTGTAAGTGTTATGCTTCATTAAGCTGAATTTTGAAAGAACTTTCTCCCTGAAACAGTAACTAAAATGAACAAAATTCTTCCCTGGTATGATGGAATATTTCATGCAGGAGTTGTACAAAGAAACTTTGATCTCTAATTGGCAAAATATATTTCACAGTTAGAACTGCAGAAGGATTTGCAAACATCCCAGTTGGATTCTGAAAAACAACTGCCCATGGTGCTTAAAATGTACATGAGGGAAAACAAAACAAAAAGACTGGCCAGAGTTAAAATAATATTTTCAATTATCTTAAAGACACTAATTATCAGTAAAAACATGGGATCTTTAAATGTAATTTAATTTTCTGAATGTCAATTCCCTCTGGAGTCTGGCAAAGTCCATTTGAAGATGAGCCAAATTTCAAAAGCTGTTTGTCAGAGAATATTAAGAGAATAAGTCTGTGTGTGTGTGTGCGCGTGTGTGCGTGTGTGCGTGTCCTTCCCTCCCTCTCTTTTTTTTCATAAAGTTTTTTATTTTCCATAAAATTGATTTCCACATTCATTTTTACATATAAATTTTACATATCATAATACAAATTCTTTTTCACAATATCTTAACCCCCCCTTATATCATTTTCATTTCTTTACATCTTTTAACTTCCCAGGTCTCTTTCATACCATCCCCACTTTCCAA
>JANHFT010006630.1:292323-313986 GCA_032467955.1 Pseudoxenodon macrops | reverse complement strand
TAAAGAATTCTATTCTATTCTATTCTATTCTATTCTATTCTATTCTATTCTATTCTATTCTATTCTATTCTATTCTTACAGAAGTGGGTTCTGAATCTTCTTACTGCCAGTTCGCTCAGGGTCATGCCTTGAACCACGCGTGCAAAGCGTGTGAGCGAGCACATGAACAGCAGTCAAAAACTAGCTTCTGCACATGTGCAGAAGCAAAATCCAAAATGGTGGCGCCCATGGAGCCACAGACAGAACTGGCTCTGTGATATCACCATAGAGTTACTACCTACTCTATAGAACTGGATATAACTGGTAGGAACCCACTTCTGCTTCCTTACCACCATAAGGTAGGGCTTAATAGAAACTCCAACCTATGTTTGCCTGAGTTTGTCCTTAGTTGAGCACTAACAATACTCCAGACATAACTTTTTTTTCTCATTCTCCTTAACTCTTCCTTGAACCACTGAAAGTGATGGGATTCCCAAGAGAGGACAGTCACATGGACCCAATCTGATCTAAAGTCTCAGCCACCTCCCTTTTTTCTAATCAAAGACCAAGGATTTGAGTAGAATATTCAGCAATAGAGCTGGGTATCATCAGTATATTGTAGTACCAAACAGCAAGGATTGGAGATGATCTTGCCCAGTGGTCTCTGTTAAGGTTGAAAACCATAGAAGAGAAGATATTATTTAGAAGGCCATCAGAAGAATTTCACTTAGGAGTTGAATTTTCATCCCCCAAGATTGATTTCCTAACATATCCTAGTAGGAAGGTCATGACCCACTTCAGAACAGTGATCCTAACATGCTTTTTTCCAACTACTTTTTTGCACAGAAGTTCAGGTTCCCCAGAGAAAAAAGTTGCTTCTCACTATAATTATCATCCTCCTGGTCCTGGGGATGTCTCTGCTTCTTCTCCAGTGACTGCCTTTGATGTAAACATCAGACTAAAGCAACATGGAAGGAATCATGCATCAGAAAAGGATAAATGCCAAATGTTTTGCACAAGATTTAGGAGTCAGGGTCTGTGTTGTTGGTTGTAACTTTGTCTCTTTTCCAGGTGAAGCTTGGTTTATCTCCATCTGAATCAGAAAAGTCACTGATGTTCAATCTCGTGAGAGTACCTCAAATTCTGATATTTCTTTTCTATTTGGAAACAGAGAAGTTGCTGATTCAGTCCAAGGAGGAATGGACTTAATGCTTCTGATGCTGATGCTACTGCTTTTGCTGACCCAGATAAACTCTGGGAGACTCAGAACCAAATGCCCCACAATTATAAAGCAGCAGGAGAGAAAAAAACCACGAAATTATTACAATCCAGGAGACCATGTCATTAGTGTGATTCTCACTGCATCAATAACTTTGTTTCAGCCATTACAGTTCAATGAAGCTCCTTATATTTCTTCTACTAGGTGAGTCACTCATTATGATGGTCTTACAGTCCCTTCATTTGCATGTCTATCACTGTTCTTCCTTTATTCTTATTCCCCTGAATCCTGAGTTATAAGACATGTGTAACTTCTTGGGTCATTTTGATACATAAGGCTGTCCCCTTTTGCTTTATCTTGTGCAAGAGAATTAATTCCGAGGATGGGACAGAAAAAAAAACCAGACAAAACTTCAGAAGCAGTGTGTGCTCCATCACTGGAGGGTTTTAAGAAGAAATCATTTGTTTGAAATATTATAGGGCCTCCTGCTTAAGCAGGGTGTTGGACCAGAAGACCTCATTTCCGTCTCTGTTATTTTGTTCAACCCTGAAAAAAAACAAGAAAGAAAGAAAGACAAAAAAGTATGGAGTATTTTGCCCTCCTATTCCAGTCCAGAGTTCATCACTTGAATAACAACTTGCATTTGGTGTAGTTAATGAAAGAGTTGTAGTTGCCTCTTCCAGCCCATATTAGATGCAGTTCTTTATAGGAATAAGGATGACTTCTTTTTAGAATTGCTTTACTGGTTCACTTATTAAACCATGTTGTTGCTTTTATCGTAATTCTACTAGAAAGATTGAAATATTGAATCCTGATTATTGGACCACAGCACTACTACACTACTATAATCTTCTCAATGGTCACAGCAATTAAATGGTAATGGGTGACTCATTTGTCTCTGGTTCAGGATCAGTTTTGACTTAAGACTAAAGAGAGCTATGGATACAAAGGAATAATTGGAAAAATGTTGATTTTGATGATGATGACATAAACTCCTTTTTTACAGTTGGTTATTTTTTGAATTTACAAGAGGCCTACAATTCATTTTTGCCATTCAAGTGGTCAATAAAAATCCCCAGCTCCTATACAATATCACACTGGGATACAGCATCTATGACAACACTTTGAGCATACATTATACTTCAGATGCTTTGCTGGATGTGCTGTCTACTGGAAAAGCCAATGTTCCTAACTACAGCTGTGGAAGGAAGGAAAAACTTTTGGCTCTTCTTGATGCAGCTGACAATGAACTCTCCATCCAGATGTCAGCCTTAGTAGGCATCTACAAAGTCCCACAGGTTTGTGTGTATTTCTCTTTCAATTAAAGTAAGGTGGGTAGTGGTGGAAGAGTGATACAGGTAGCCATATCTTCTGTATTTGACTCAAGAGTTTTCTCCATGGCCATTGTACCATGATTATGGTTTGGGATCCACAGTGGGCAGGAGTTGATACCATCTCCATTGCTTTGGGGACTTCTGCTGCACATTTCTGAAGGTGAAGACAGAGTCTATGTCCAATCAAAACATCTTTCTACAAAAGGAAGGTGCAGCAGTGATGGGAAGTTCATGTTTTGTTCACAATCTTAGCCAAAATAATGATACTTTCAAAAATGAACAAATCCAGATTTGTGAAATTTGTAAAATTGATAAACCATTAATGTCTTATGGATTTGTAGAGATCGTTAGCATGTATTAACCACATTATTGCAATGTATTAAAACTATATTAACCAACATGTCATATTTTTACCCTAATATTTTCATGATCAAATTCATCATGGAATATTTAAAGAAAGTTAAAGATGCTGGAGAAGACTTTCTACCAGCTGAACTATTTAAAAAAATATCCTGAGTGGTGAATCTTCTATTGGCAGGCTCATTTATACATATGAATAATCTCTCTCATGTCCAGTTGGGTGGAAGACAAGCAATAATAGTTGTTACAAATGAATGAATTTTTAAAAAATATTATCAGTTATAGGTATCATTTCTCTAGTATATATATTGTGGCTAAAATATATGCTAGTTTCCTCTTCCTCAGAGTGGGTAGATAAAATGTGCATTCTTGACATAAGGATAAACAATCTTTAGACACAATGGATCCACTATTGACAATTGCTTTGTCTTGAGACATCCAATTTGACAATATTTAAGTCATAGGAAACAGCAATTTGCTGCCTTTTTAAAATTAGAACTAAGGAGAAACTTCCTGACAGTTAGAGCAATTAATCAGTGGAACAACCTGCCTCCAGAAGTTGTAAATGCTCCAACACTGGAAGTTTTTAAGAAGATATTGGATAACCATTTATCTGAAGTGGTGTAGGGTTTCCTCACTAAGCAGGATATGGACTAGAAGACCTCCAAGGTCCTTTCCAACTCTGTTATTCTATTATATTCTAAATTCTAGTGCACCAGCTGACATAGCAAAACAGAGAAATATTATGAAAGAAATATACTGCCCTTAAAATAAAACTCAGAAAGTTGGCCCTAGTCAAAGACCTTCTGTGAGCAGGCAATTTAGGGTTAATAGAGCCATGATAAGTAGGATCAGTGTGGACATTAATGACTTAGCAGGTCTAATTAAAGATCCTGAAATACACATGACTAATGTGGTAAATACCTATTGTTACACCTTATTGTATACTGACAGTGTCTTATTATTAAGTTGGTTTTTGTAGGTTAAGAAGTTAAGAAGACATGCTCCTACTCTAATAATAATTCTGTCATTGTTAATAACTGAAAGTCAAATGAAAGTCAAATTGGAAAGTGACATCATAGTCTTTGATATCTATTCTATGATGAGTCAATAGAGCAAATAATGCCTTTCCTTAGGGATAGTTTTCTCTGAGACTGGATCTTAGATCTCTCATCATCAAAGAAGTTCACTTAGAGCAAGGGCATGAGAGAATTAATTGCTTAAATTAAACAAAAAATCTTAACTATCCATCTTACTAACCCTTTTAATAATGCAAAGCTTAACCTCTTGTTTTTAGCAGCATTTCAATATCTAAGGGGCTGTCATAAAGGAGAAAGATTCAACCCATCCTCTAAAGGGCCTGAAGTCAGAACACAAAGCAATGGATGAAAACTTATCCAAGATAGAACTAAGGAAAATTTTCCGGATAGCGAGAACAATTAATTATTGGAATGGCTTGTCTTCAGAAGTTGCTCCATCACTGGAGGTTTTTAAGAAGAGCCATTGAAGTAATTTGTTTGAAGTAATATGTTGAAGCCATTTATTTGAAGTAAAATCAGGTACCCAGCTTGAACAGAGGATTGGATTAGAGAAGACCTCCAACTCTGTTATTGTATTATTCTGCTTAAAATACAATGCAACTAGAACAAGCACAATCACATCATCTGAGACATATCTCAGGGATAGATAAAAGAATGTCAGCTGTTACCCTCAGAGCTGAATTGGGAATTTAAACAATTTATATTTTGTTTAAAATCAGGGCATATAATTAATGATGTAAAATTAAAGCTATGTAAACTGACAGACTCCCAAAATGATCTCTGTTAGAAAAGATAAATTTATTTTAAAATTCTCCTGGATTGTACAATTGACAAATTATATTAGGAGATGTGGTTTCCCTGTCTCTGGAGAACGAGCTAAAAAGGTTGCTTCAGAAAGAAATCAGGATACTGAAAAAGAGAAAGATATATCCATCTTCATTAGGTTGAAGGTTCAAACCTGGCATGTTGAAATGGAAGAGCTGCTAAAATATATCTTCCAAATTTATTTGGAAGTATTTAAAACCAGAAATGCCTAAACATTTTAGTGTGGTATTTACTCAAACAAGATTAGAGCTGGACACAATGCTTAAATATGGAAGATTTCCATTTTAACAAGGAAGGGTGTATTTGTTTTTTATTTGTTTTTATTTTGTCAAGCGTATATATGATTACAGACAAAGTATAAACATGATTGTGAATACATAAGGTGTGTAAGCTTGGGTATGAGTACATAGAATGGTTATGAATAAATGGGGACATTAGGACAGTGACAGTAGGCACACTGGTGTGCTTATGCACACTCCTTACAGACCAGGGGTGAAATGTAAAAATTTCCCTACCGGTTCTGTGGGCGTGGCTTGTGGGCGTGGCTTAGTGTGGTCATGTGACTGGGGGATCAAAAGACAGAAACTCACTTTAGCAATGTCCTGCTGGAGCAGGGTTGGGCTAGATGACCTCCAGGTCTCTTCCAACCCTGGATTATCTTCTGAAGCTGCCTCTAGTGCCAGGTTTGTAGTCCTTCCTTCCTCTCCTTTTTCCCTCCCTCCCTCCCTCCACCCTGTCTCTTTCTTTCCACCCCCACCCTGTTTTTTGCCTAGCAGGCTCCAAGGGAAGCCTGCTGAGGGCAAAATCGGACCCACAATAGTCCTGGGCAATGGTGCACCGAAGCCCAAGGATGTCCTTCGCTTTACTCTATAATCGAAAAGAGTCTCAGTCTCTTCTGTGCTGGTCAGCACAGATTTTTCTTCTTCTTGTGATGTATGCTGCACACATGGCCCCATATATGTTGATGGATGTATAGGTATGGAAAATGCATGGCCACAAATATTTGGCCTGCTATGATAAAATAAATAGTAGCTGGGCAGTAAGAAGAAGTTTTAGAAAATTGAGGGTTATAAGCAGGAAAAAAGGAAGAAAATATCCTGGGTGTTTCCTTATATTTAGCAATAGATATGTGCTAAAATATAAAGAAAACCCTCTAAAGTCATGTTTGAGGAGCAGGAAGATAAATACAAATCCAGGTGTCATTAATATATGATAATACCAAACTCAAAAGATGTGTTAGACTAATTTTTCCTATTTGGAAGAATTGTAAGAAAAGCTCGGTGCCAAAATAGACATTACTGACGTTACTTAGGAGCCACGTTGGCGCAGTGGTTAGAATGCAGTATTGCAGGCTAACTCTGCTCACAGTCTGGAGTTCGACCCTGACCAGCTCAAGATTGACTCAGCCTTCCATCCTTCAAAGGTCAGTAAAATGAAGTCTCAGATTGTTGGGGCCGATTTGCTGACTTTGTAAATTGCTTAGAGGGGGCTTAAAAGCATTATGAAGCGCTACATAAGTCTAAGTGCTATTGCTCCTGTAAACACAAAGATATCTGTCAAAACAGCAATAAGCTTCTGCTACCTTTTTCATAATGTCTAGTTTTACTTATCTTTTATGGCTCATTGCAATGTCTTAAATTTCCTAGTGTGGTCTTACATTAATTCTCTGGTAAAAGGAACAGAGTGATGTGGAGCATCATGGCATGGGCCTTAGACTCTACATTAGAATGGGAAATCTGTGGCCCAGAGATGTCTGTGGGCATAGGGGACAATGACCAAAACTATTGTGCCAACATAGTTCAAGGTCTGCCTCTTTCGCCCATGTGTTGCAATGTATGAAAAGGACAGACTTTGCAAGCATCTGATGTGCTTTAATCATTTTGACAAGCATGGGATCCTGTTGATCCCCCTGCTCTGATCGTTGAGATGCAGTTCTACTTTTTCTTTAAGGACTCAAAGGTTTATATAAAATTAATTTTTCCTTGTGGGAGACAAAGGCTGAAATATGAATTTGTCTGTTATGCACTCTGGTTGTCCAGTTTCCAGCATATATCTTCAGCCATGCTAATAGGGACCACCAGGCACTGAATGAGATATCTAGAGCGTAAATTAACTCTATGCTGCCATGAGTAGTTGAGAAATATGTTGGTTTAGAAATATACGAAATTAATATATAAATAAGTTCGAGGCAGCTACTCTGGTTCCCAGGAATAATATTCAGCCTGCAATCTGATATCCATTTGACTCTCTGAGTGAACTCCATTAAATTCAGGGAGATTTGCTTCTGATTGCGCTGGAAAGTTCAAACCTATACATACTTGTTCAGAAATAAGATCATCTGATATTAATCTCAGGAAGGATTGCAACCAAAATGATTTATATCATGGAGGAAGCCTGTAAAGAAGAATAAGACTTTTTATGCTATTTCCTTATAAATTGTTCTGTATATGTTAGATCTGAAAATAGCATGGCATTAGTATTTTCACTCTCCCAGAAGAAAATGTTCTGGAGCTCGAATCTCCTATTTTCTTTGTGATTAATATTGGTGCATGTTACTTTTCCTTTTCTCTGACCATTTAGATGTATTTTGCACTACCTCCATACCTCAGTTTTGTGTAGACTTTCATGTATTCAGCTTCCTGGATATCAAGCCTGACTTTTTTTTCTTTTTGATTTGCTAAGAAAAGAGAACAGGGAGCCTTGTTTTCCAAAGTTATAACAATAACAACAAAAACAGAATTTAAAAAAAAAGCCAAGGTCATCTCTTTTTCATTGTAATTGCAACGCGTTGTGAATAGCTTTGTTATTTTCCCTGCAAAATGGTTCATTTATGCATCTTAAATTAATAATCTTAAAGCATGTAGTTTATATCTCAAGACGGGCACCAGAGATGGCAGCCTTTTAAGTAGGCTATGTTCATAAGTGGGTTGGATTCACACTTGAAATGTAGATTTTCTTAGCCATCTTCAATGCCTGGCAAGAGTTTACCCTAAGAAGTATATAATATCAAACAAACAAAAAAAATCCAGATACTTTTAAATCCTTGAAAATCCTCCCTTCTTTGCTACCTGCAATTGCAATGTATTTGGATTAAAATCCAATTACTACTTTCATGAAAATCAATTGAAACACTCCTAATTAGTTAACTAAAAGGAGCAAATCAATGTCTTTAATTCTAAACCCATGAAACGGGCAAATTCTGCACATATTTGTGAAAATGTTCAAATACTAGAATCCAGAGAGAAAGAAAAGAAAGGTATTCTTTCCAGAAATCATTTTTACATTTGTTTAGAATACAAAAAAAACACCCCAGTTTAAAAATGTAGTGAGTTGTAGAGACAGCAAATGTTCACTAGAATAGTGATGATCATAGGAAAGCAAAAATGGAAATAGCAGTTATTAGAAAGAAGCATTGGCTGAAGTTCTTTGAGATAAATGCCCAGTGAAGAATGTGAAAAAAAATTACTTGTATCTAATAGCAGGTTTCTCCAAACCTGCTGTTGGATTAAGATGGTGGAAGTTATAACTCAATACATCTGGAGCATATTTGTCTGAGAAAGGCTGAATTAGTATATACAAAACAGTTTCCAAAAAGTTGATGTTGACATTTAAAGAAGCAATTCTTTTGAAACTACAGCTGGGGTATTTTCAGTTATTTGGGATAAAGATAACTCTGAGAGATAATCTCAGAAATGCCTACCATGTCTTTAACAAGTTTGCAGTATTTCTGGAGCAAAAACCTTTCAGTGGCCAGTTATAATGCAGAATAATTGAATTATGTTGCTCATGTCATCCAATTCTAACTCACCTAGCTGAAAAAGGATTTTAGAAAAGAACAAACAGATGCTGTCTTTCTTAACTACCACCAACATCCAAGAAGGATTGTATATGTTATCATCCAATAGCTGTTTTGTAAATGACTAGTTTTAATAAGTATTTGTGCTTTATGGTTTTGATTTCCCTCTGACCTCATTATTTACAGTTTCCCACCCTCCTGCTTCTATGTGTATTCATAGTTGCAACTCAACTAACACTTCATGCATCTAGTGAGCTGAACTTCAGTCCAGAAAAACCTACGCTATAATAAACATGTTAGTCTTTCAAGTGATCCCAGATTATTGCTTTTCCCACAACAGACTAGAATAGTTTCTTCTGAAAATCAGACTCTCCCTCTTTCCTGAATTTCAATACAAACCTAATCCTAGATTTCTGAGAACTGCAGTATATGGTCTTGGAATCAGAAGAGCTGAAGAAAAGTATAAGAGAAGCTGGAAATCTTTCATGTCCATTGCAGGAGCTACGTTCTCTGCAGTCAGTCCATAATTTTAAGTCACTCACCTTTATTGGAAAAAAAAAGAAATCTCCAATCTTTGGAAAGTATTGCTATATTCATTCATCCATCCCAATTCATATGAAAACTATGAATGATACAAAATGCAGTATTATGTAGAAAGGTAAAAACTAATTACCATGTATTGGGAGAGGAGATTGTCATGCCTAGTTTTAATAGTTGTTTTTAATCTGGGCTGTCTGGCTTAATTATGTTGTGTTTTATGGTTGTTTTAATTGTTGTTTTAATAACAACAACAGCAACAACAATTTCACTGGAATATCTGTAAAAATTATTAGGTGCCACTAATGAAAAAATGATGGGAACATAGATATGAAAAAAGTAGTTGAAAATTAGCAGGAGAAAATATCAGATTTCCAAACATAAACTGATAAAATCTTGACACACAACACACCAGATTTAACTGTGGTAGAAAGGAAGACGATGTATATAATAGATCTGGCAATACTATGGGACAGTCAAATAGAAGGCAAAGAATTGGAAAAGATCACGAACTATCCAGATCTGAAAATCAAAGTCAAGTCAAAGCCTTTATTGTCATTGTACATCATGTATACAATGAAATTGGTTTAGCCTCTACTGGTGCTAAAAGTTGAAAGATAATGGCATAAACCAGTTGTGGTGGTCAGTGGTTAGTGACATACTGGATTCCATACCAAAAAATCTTGAATGACACTTTGAAAATCAATACATTGATGAAAGGTTCATCTATCAATTACAAAAAGGACACACTGCTTTGATATGTGCATATACTATGCTGATGCATTATGACATCCTAGTCATAAGAACTTAATGTATATGAAGGCCAACAGAAGTTAACTGAAGTAGCAGTGTTTTCCCATTGTTGTGTTATATATGAAGGAGAGTTATAACAACAACAATAGTAACAACAACAACAACAACAACAACTGAGAAGACAGCAACAGACAGAAAGTGCTGCCTCTGCAAAGAAAATGAAGAAACAGTGGACCCTCTGGTTAGCTGCTGCAAGAAGATTATACAGACAGACTACAACAATACATTACACAGTAGTAACAATGGTGATTGGAAGATCTGTAAAAAATACCTTTTGACTGCAAGCAAGACCTTGTAAGTGCTCTGGGGCTTTAGAATTCAAACAGACAAGCTTCTGCCACCACATAATACCACAGACTCAACAGCTGTCAATAAGAAAAAAAAATCTAGATACTGTGCATGGCAATACCCAGGAGTAGGCTTCAAAATTTTTAGCAAGGAGTTCTCTGCTCAGTTGCTGGGTGGACATGGCCTAATTGGCCCCCTGCACCATGGTGGAGGGGGAGCGTTTGTGCCCTCCATGGGCTCCAGAGGCTTTCCTTGACCCTCCAGGAGGGTGAAAATGGCCTCCCCAAGCTTTGCAGGCTCTCTAGAGGCTGGAAGCGGGCCCATTTCCAGCCTTCCCAAACTTCTGGTAGCCCATTTCTTGCCCCCCCAAGCTTCCACATATGCCCTGCACTTACCTGCATCCAAAACGGGCCACGTGGGGACTCCTAGGAGGGGTGGGCTGGGTAGGGCCAGCCAGGAGTGGGATTTGGGGGTTCTCTGAACTGCACTGAATCTTAGCTAGAGGTTCTTCCAAACCCCTGTGAACCTCCAGCAGCCCACCCCTGGCAATACCTGTAGAAAACAGAAGAGAAGAGAAAGAACTAGAGAAGTCAACGAAATCCAAAGACATGCAAATAGAAATAGAATGACTATGGAAAAGAAAGCTAAGGAAATACCAATAGTAATAGGCAAAACAACAGGAGAACCACTTGAACAACATTGGCTTTGACAAATCACCATCATTCAATTGCAAAAGACAGCTTTACTTGGAACAGCTTACATCCTGAGATGATACCTTTAACACTATCAGACATCCACATCTGCCAATTCCAAATCCTTGGGAAGGACTTGATGGGTGGATAAATTCCGGCAGACTACGTACCTTTCCAGCACCCATCCCTGCTCTATTCCTGCCAGTTTCACCCCGCTCCTCTGTACCCTTCTTTCTTTCTTTCTTTCCTAAAATGGTCACAGAAGACAGAAGATAATCTGAAAAGGTTCCCACCCTTATTGTCCTCCAACAACAATCAACAAATCAGTTCCCTCCAACCTGCAAATGATCCAAGAGAAAACACATTTTTCTAATGAGGGAGAAAAGTGAGAACCAAGATGTCCACGGAATGAATGACTTGCAACCTTTCCTAGTTGTTGTCTAGAACTGTGGAGGGAGCAAGGTCAGGGTATTTTTGGAGATCCGGGATGTCATTTGCATCCTAGCTATGGTTCCAGGAAGGGATGGGTTCCGGATCTTGCTACTGCCAGTTTGCTCAGGGATGCACCCTGCACATATACTATAAAAACAAAAACTGTGCAGTACTAAAAAAATGCGCAATACAAAAAACAAGATGGCGGTGCCATAGGCAGTCTAATCAGCTCTGGGGCATGGCAAGCCTGGGTCGCTGCTGGTTCTAGAAAACCAGGCTGCCAAGTTACTAATGGTTCCATAGAACCCGTCCGAACATGTAAGAACCCACCTCTGGTTCCAGGGTTGCAACCATGAATTGAAGAACTGTGTCTGCCTAAATAATGAAATGGGACTGACACCAGTCCAGCTTAGTTAAGAATAATATAGATTCCAATTTAACTTGGTAGAAATGTATGATAGACAGGCTAGATCTCCCTGTTTTGTCTATGTGCAGCTGATATGTGCCTTACAATAAAGGGTAGCTATGCCCGACATCTGATGGGTTGATGGGTGATCTTTTCCAGATGAACCTGGTGCCAGGGTTTCTTTGTTTATAAAGTCAGCCTGTATGAATGTTTTTAAGTGTGTGGGACGTTAAATTTCTCTCTCTCATTGCTATTGTTTGTGGGATACACGTTTGCAAGCAGCCTGATAGCTTGCTTGGAGCCTGCAGACAGTCAGCATTTGCTCATCATTCTTTTTCAAAATAGTGAATGAAGTTTTTGTTTAAACTGCTTCATAAATTTAGGGTCTCCCCTTCCTTTGGCAGCCTAGATAGAAAAAAAGAGAGACCAATTCTGGATTACGGTATTAAACAACATGGATGGTTGTGGAAAATTCAGTCTCTGACAACCTGGAGTTGTTTAGGAGTAAAAACTACTCCGTCTGATTTAGCTGCTTGGGATAATTAACTGAATTATGGCGCTCACAAAGCATATTAACTCTTACTTTGGCTCAGTTAAGTGCAAAAGTATTGCACAAGATTTTTACAGGATTCCTTCTTTTCTTCCTTCCTTAGCAAGAACTGGAAGTGATTTAAATCAGAAATGGGCAACCGTAACTCTCCAGATATTCCTGAACTACAACTCCAAAGCAATGAAGGAGAGAAAGGCTGCTGGGGGCTGTACTTTAACACACGGAGAGCCACAAAACTTCCCCATCCCATTTATAAGTGAGACAGGCCTGAGTGCACTCTCCATATATCTTCCCACTTAAATACATTTATTACTATTCCATCCATTTTTAAAAATACTCTTTCAGCTTGATGTAGAGTTAAACTTTCCATTTTCTCTTTTAAATCTCCATTGTTGAATAAGTGCACCCTTTATAGCTTGACATTTCTTTTTCTCTATATTTATTATCTACACTCGAGCCTTTTATGTCTCATCTTTTAGTCTGATGTAGAGCTAAAATATTTCTTCTCAATATTTTGCATTTAATTTTTTTTGTGGCTGAACAAATGCCTGTTTCTTTTAAAGCTTTGACACCTGCCCTCCCATACCCAAAATGAAACCTTGAGTAGATGGGTTGAAATCTGAAATTTTAAATTATAGTGTGGCATTTGCTACTTTGAACAGTGTAACAGAGAAGGACAGCCTCTTGCATGTTGTGACCATTTACCCATCAAAAATAAGAAGCACTCTATTGTCAAGACAACCTATGTGGCTATATGTCAATTTTGCTCTGTATTTTGTTTTAGCCAAAACAATAAACCAATAGCATTTGCCTGCTTTTATCTGCTTCTATTCATTTTTATGGTTTTGAGAATTGTTGTTTTCCCCTATCTATCTTTCAATGAACTTTCATAACTGTACAGTAAACTGTGTAGGAAGGAATGTAATTTGTTCATATGAAAGGGAAAATGCCAACTCTACATAACAAGTGTGAAATCTAAGAAAAAGAACATCAGAATAAACTGAAACAGAAAGAAATGTGAGCTAACCTTGTGGGATTAAAAAAAAATCTATCTAGGATAGTACAATAGGTCTCAGAGGTCTTTTCCTGCATAGAGTTATGGGTGTAACCTATGCTGCAGACAATTCAACAGGAATTTCTGGAGAGCTGGTGAGTGAGACATAATTTATCTGACAAATTTAGAGTCTTGCTTGAGAAGTATCCACAAGCAAATAATTCCCCTATCCCAAATGTGCATGTTACAGGAAGAAGTTCAATGTGTTCCAGATTTTAAGGCTGAACAAGTTTCCTTGTGGGTTTGACTTTTCCGAAGCAACAGGGTTGATTTTCTATCCCCACCCCCAGTAAATCTTACAGTTGTCACTTTTCTCAGAAAAGACAAATCAGGCAGACCCAGAAGCTTTTGGATGATTTTTTTATTGTAAATTGAAGCATTTGATTGCTGAAGGAACTGCCTGTCTTGGCCCACAAAACTCTTGTAATGTCCTGGCTATAAAAGTTGATGAAGGTGCCCCCAATGAAATCAATCAGAAGAGCCTTAGTTCCAGTCCTATCCAATTCCAGCTAAACAAATGTTTCTTACCAGTAGCCACAGTTCAGAGACTGAGGTGAAAGCATTGGCCAGGTCTGGACAGAAGGATCAAGACCAAGCTGTTGTAGAAACTTGTTTCAATGTTTGAGAGCTCTCAGAAGTTTCAAGTCTCCATCTGAGCACAGGTGGTTAATCACCTTTGATTTCTTGAAGCCATTCAGGAGCATCCTTCCAATGTTCCCCAAAGCATTTGCGTGCACCCCTGTCTTCTAGTTTCTCACCATAAAGTTATGGTGGTTACGCAAACTGGATGATTAAAAATGTAAAGTGTGAGTCTCTAGGGGCAAAATCAAGAGAAGGTGATTTAGCCTCCAGACCTTATAATAACTGGATTGTAATGTTAAAGGATCAATTGGCAATAATCAAGTGGTTACATGACTGGCCATCTATTGTTACGCAAATGGAAGAGGATTAGCAGGAGGATGGAACTCTCTCTGGTAGGAGAAAGGCATCTTGTTCATCTTTGCTCTTTCTCCTCTTCCTGGCTGAAAAGTGGGGTTGGTTAAGGTCTTCCTTTTTCAGGAAACACAAACTGTACACAGACATCAGAAGTGACTGAGCCAATTAAATTATTGGAGCATGTCCATGTCTATATCTACATCCATTTCCCTAACTCTCTATGTAGTGGTGTGTGATATGACATCATTGGTAATAGGAACATGATATCATTTTGTATAACTTGTGTTCCAGATAAGTCAAAGTATTTAATAAATGTCTGCAGTTCAGAGTAATCACGTCCTCAGAATTACCTTCTCATAAACTCATATCATATCTTAGAATTAAGAACTGAGGAAAGGGATGTATTTTAAGAATGGCTCCAGGATGTCATGCTGGCAGTTAGGTGTTTGGGCAGTTCGTGCTGCCTCAATGGCCTTGAAACAGAGATGAACACTACCCCTTAGAGTTTGCAGCAACTAGCAGAGTAAAATTTGCAGGAACTCCTTTACCCTACCTCTAAGGAGAAGTCTGACCAATGAAGCTCATGAGAGGCCTGGTATTTTCTCCATTATGCTCATAGAATCCAACTCTGCCCAAGTACTAAGTTCTCCTTTTCTTCAAGTTCTCAAGATTATCCAGGGATATCAAGCTTTCTATGATTTCCAAGTGAGAAGGGTACTTTCTGAGAAGGGCACTTCTCAGAAACGGTAAAGTAAAGTTAAACATAAAATGAATATAATTAAATGCAGCTACACTGAGTATCTCACATTGATTTATTTCATTTATAGACCACCTCTCTATTCAAATACAAAGAACATGGAATGTAGAATCATAGGGTTGGAAAAGGAACCTTGGAGGTCTTTCAGTCCAACCCCCTGCTTAAGGCAGGAGACCTTATATTATCCTGATCAAATGTCTGTCCAATCTATTTTTGAGACACATATTTAAGGTGGTTAACCTATTGGGATATCCATCGCTATCTCATCTTCAGGAAATAGATTACAGAAAGAAGATTCAGAAGGAATACTGTCACCTGATCTTGAGGAACCAACTGTCTTCCACATCCAATTGGGGTATATGGATGGAGGGCTGGATGGATGAGATAATTTGACCAGGAAAAAGAGATTATCTTTTTATGGATACTCTGAAAACACAACTCTAATCTTTCAGTTGTTATGGAATAGCTGGATGTTTTTTTTAATTTTGTTGCTTAGCACACCAAGTCTCTGGTCGTTATGCATCAGAAAAAGGATCTCCAGAGCAATGTAGCAATGTCTGGATATTTCTTATGGGCTAGAGATATTTTTAATAGCTTCATTCAGTTATCACTGAGGCAACATAACAATATTCAGATGATGCTAGAAGATGGTAGAACTCACTAGTGAGTACATAACGTTGTCACTACATTGCTGTCTAACAAAAACTTCACTTCTTTACATACATTATTTAGTTTCTCAATGCTAGATAGAAAATTACAGCCACAACAATAAAAATCTAAGACGTTGTAGTAGTAGCAGCAGCAGCAGGAACAATAGCAGCAGCAACAACAATTGTAGTTCTTTGAAAGACTGCTGTGTTCCAAAGTATAAAATAATGCTGTGCAGACATTTATTTATTGCGGCCACAAGATGGTGCTAAGTGTAATTTGGACTGGCTGAAAGCTTCTCTCTATTGTCTCTTTCTCTTTATTGTCTTTCTGTTTCCCACGGGATAGCTGGGGCTAATTGATTCAGGTTAGCGCTAACAAAGAGGGGGCTGTTCTTGGATCACTAGGGCAATCTTGGAGCTAAAGAGTCAACGTTTATGGACTAATACTAGCAAGAAATCTAAACAGCAAGGCCATTTATTCTCATCTGAGCCACAAGACTTATGCTTAAAAATTTGTACCATTCTTAGAATGAATGACCCCTTGCAGACCCAGTTGGGGAATACTTTTCAAGGGAGCACTGGAGAAGAGCAATTGGTCAGAGGCAGAACTGCTCTCTGGCCTTTAAATCAATGCCTTGCTATCAAGCAAAGAATAGAAGGCAGTGACACAAACAAAGTGCTAAGCTGCAAACCCGATTTCCTTATAATCAATCTTCTTTCTTAGCCAGGCTTCCTCGTTCAAGTTAATTAGCATCATATAAAATAGATGGTGAGCTATTCTGGCCAGCCAATTTCTACTTGCCTTCTATACAGAGAGTACCTGAAACAAGACCCAACATCCTGCAATACCTTGTTAACTTTACACTGATTAAATAAGGAAAAATTGTGCAGCATTCCTCCCCTCCAAAGATGCTGCAGAAGTGGGAGAGATGATCACTTATCCACAATGTCAGCAAAATAGGACAATTGTGATAGTGTTGCCTGTGGATTGGCTTCAGATGAACAATCTTCGGCGGTAAGGATCTTTACCACTCTGATAATATTTCTTCTTGGGCTGCTATAAGACATTGTAGGCAATGTTAATGTCACAATCCTAATTTGCTAGAGAAGAGGAGAGCATAATCCTAAATTGAATCTCATCAATTATATCCAAAATACTGCCAGCCATTTTATCTATGTGCAAGCAACATTAGATTCTTAATTTAAGATATGGCTCTTTTCCCTCATAGGTGATTAAAGAAATTTTCTAACCATTAGAAAACATTTCATTTCTAAAAGTAAATAAAAAGAAAGAAATGAAAGAAATACATATATACAGTTTGCTGCAGTGATTAAGGTGCTGTCCCAGAAAACAGCAGATTCTTTTAGATGTCCTTTAGGCCTGAAAGCAGATTGGATCAATCTATTTTGGCCTAACTCACTTTAGTACGTTATTCTGGGGAAAATAGAAAACAGGCCCAATCCAGTCTAAACATCTGATTGACTGTGCAATGAACCACAGAAATAATGCTCGTAACTCTTTCTCTCCTTATTTAACTTTGAAAAAGCTGTCAAAATTGTATTTTAGAAATGGGGTAAATTGTTTTGAAATATTCAATTTGTCTTCTAAATTTGTTGCTAGATTGATATTTCAGAAGGAAATTATCTAACCATCCGTCCATCTATCCATCCATCTCAGTTAACTCCACAGAAGTACAAACAAGTGGCATATTTATGTCAGGAAATATGTGCCTGACCTGCCTGACATGGTTTAACAGGATATGCCAAATCTGGTTGGAAAAGATGGCTCCAGGTGCCAAGCCATTAAGACCTTTTTTTAAAGGTTAACACTAGGAGCGTATCTGATTAACTTTACTGAGTTTACTAGTTCTAATTCTCCAAGTAGATGCACATAGGATTGCAGACATAGACTAGCTGGGAACTATGGGATTATAGAATTATAAATGAACTTGAAAATATATAGTCATATTCTTTTCCAATCCCAGAATTTTATCACACTGAATGTAGTGGCAGCTTTTTAAAGAACCTCTAATTAATATATGTCCACCAACGGAGAGCTACTGTCTCTAAGGACAGTTTTTTCCAAATTGAGAAGCCTGCCTTAACAAGGTTCACTTGAACTTTAGCTAAAAATTCCCTTTCTGCAATTTTTTATCCTTTGGTTCTAATTTGGTTGCCTGGAACAGCAACAACAAAAGGCTGTTAGGGCTTTTCCATAATAATCAGATTATAATAGAATAGTGGAGTGTTTCTGACAGTTTTACGTATTTATTTATTGGATTGTTTTCTGACTGCAGTCTTGTGACTCTTGCAGTTACAATGTCATAATTAAAATAATAGCAATACAATTAAAACAGTGTACAATCTGCATTGCAATGCAAAACAACAAGTAGGGGGAGAAAAAGGAATAATAGGAGGCACAAGTAAGGTTGCTGAAAAGCCTTGGAGAAAGCTCCACTTTTGAAAGTGTACTAAAAGTTATCAGGGAGGGGACCAGTCTGATTTCAGTAGGAAGATCATTCCACGATGGCTCTGCTATGGAAAAGTTATGCCTTCTAGCTTTGTCTCCTTTGACACTCGGGAAATATGTGCAAGGAGATCTGCCTGGCATGGTTTTAACAGGATAGGGCAAATCTGGTTGGAAAACATGGCTCCAGATGCCATTAAGACTTTTTGTTAAAGTTAATGCTAGCACTTTAAATTGTGTTTGGAAATGACCCAGTAAGCAGTGCAGGGCACAATCTATGGATGCATAGTAATATCTTGCCAATGCCTGGTGTTAGAGAAACACAGGTTGCCACGTTCCAAAACAGTTGCAATTTCTGGGAATGATTAAAAGGCAGTCCCATGTAAAGAGCATTGCAGTACTCTAACTGCATGTTGATCAGGGTATGAGTTACTGTTTCAAGTTTATCCTATGCCATAAAGTTCTGTGCCTCTTGATTTATACAAGTGCACATCTTCAGTGGAATCATCATGATAGTGGTTTTTTTCACACAGGGTGGTAGTGAAAATGAATAAAAATAAGCCAGCATAGAACTGTGAACAAAAACATGTATTATTTAAATATCTAAGTTGTTCATTTTCTTTATGGCAGGGTACCATTTATCTTGACTCACTTCTGAATAGACAGATCCTAAAGCATCAGCACATGCAATTTTAATTATACACCCCTTATAGTACACATACACACATGGACATGCGTAACATATGCACACAAGCACACACTCTATCCCATACACCGACATGTTTTTGTGTGAGTGCATCCAGGCAAGAAGCATGGAAAAACAATTTAAGAGATATATTTATGCTTGCAGAATGTTATCGACATGTTGATCGGTGCCAGAATTCTTCAGCCTGCTTGCCAAAAGTCACTGAGCTCAGATTTGCACTTCGATGCATCTGTCATTAGACTTGGTATTCGTCTCATGTAACCTTCTTAATATCCTGGAGTCTGTATCAATTGAATCAGATAGTTTTATGGTATTGTCACAGGTAAAAGTGAAAGGTTGTAAAGCTATTAGAAAACATGCCTTGCAAACATTCTCAGTTATAACTTCATTCATCCTAATTGAGAAAGTATGCTCCCATATTAACACATAAAATCTATAGGTACTGATAATTTCTTCTTTTTCTAAATTCAGGGCTAATACAAATGTCATAAAATATTGCCAACTTTCTTTGTGGAGCAGACGAAGACTCATCGAGCATATGAATTAGGATGCATTCATGCAAATTAATAGAGTGAATGAGAAGCAATTAGATGAATAATAGAAAAAGGAGGACTAATTCAGTCAAAGGAGTGAACATGTCACATACACAACATTTGACTTAAATTTTGGATATAGACAGTAAATGGAATAACTCTGAAACCAGATTAATTATTTTAACTAGAAATTCTTTACTGTTCCTTGAAGTCAGGTAAATTTAATGCAGAGAATTTTGATTGTTTGGGAATTATGAATTGGATATCTAATCTCTTTCAACTTTATATTAATCAAAACTGAAAAATTATTAATTTTACAGAAAGACCTTGCTTTTTCATCATTCACACTGAGTATTCACGCTTTCCCCACTATTACTGATGATGGAAGTTCATCTTTACTACACTGTTATATCCATCTCCTCTTTCGCTCCCTCTTTCCTCCTTTTGACTCCTCAGTTTCAATATATTACCTATTCAACCCTCATCTATTCCTTTTTCTTTTTATGGGTTCCAAAGTGACAGAGATGTAAATTTGTGCACTTGAAAGCAATTTTTATCATTTCATCCCATAATACAATCCAATTCGGGGTGCCAGTAAAATGATGCAAAGCATTTTCTATGGCTTAAGGGCTGCCTCCTAGAACCTCTCGCATGTGTGTTTTTATGTATTAGCATTCATAAAAGAGATTCCACTTGGGAAGATTTATCATGTTTATTGTGTTTAAGGCTGTGTGCCAGATGGTAAAAGCCATATGTATTCCAGAGTCCTCTTCAGAGGAAGAAGTTCCTCCCCCACCCACATTTGTTTTTGTTTACTGAGAAGAACATGCTTCTGGGTTCATAAAATTTCCACATGATGGGCCTCTTGCGTCATGGAGGAATGCACTAATTCTGTCCTTCTGAATCTGAACTATTGGGAATTATAAAAATAGGAATTGAAAGAGGAGATGGGCAGTTAGGAGAGGAGGAATAAACTCATACATAAGACTGAATTGCTCCAACGAGTTTGTTATTGCCTCTCCTTGGCAATGTTTTCTTCAGGATTATTATCTACAATTTGTGGAACCATTAACAACTACCCTCCCCCTCTCTAAAAGCTGTCCTGCAGCTCTCCCTATATTTAATGGGAAGGAGGAGCTCATTGCAATAAGTAGAAAGTGAAAGTGCTAGCTTGAGACAAAAAGATTGCACGCAAGACATGGGGATCAAAAGAATATGAGAGGGAAATGCATGTTGTTGTTTTTCTGTGGAATATCCATTTAAAAACAACAAGGGCTTGGTTACATGTTCACATTAAGAGGGATGTCTTAATGTTAGAGTGGCTGGAACTAATAATAAAAACTGGTCTAGATAGATGCATTGTCATTCTAACTCTGTACAGCTGTTCATGCATTCTTCTTCTCTCCAAGGCCCATGAATAGAACTCACATATGGATCTAAACAATACAGGAGCAAAAAAACCGCCCACATATTTTATTCTTCCCCTCCTGGAAATGCTATTCTGCATCCATCTGTAAATCTGTGCGATCAAATACTTTATAAACACAGAAAAGAATCTTAAGCTACTATATAGCTTGCATTTGTAGGAAAATAATATTTTATTTTGACCCCTAATGCTTTTGTTAGTCCCCCAAGAAGTTATCCATTTTGTTCTCTTCTTGCCTAAGATGTGGTAACTTAAATTGTGTCAAAAGCATCCCTCTCATTTTGTTTGGTTTATGGTTCTCATTCTGCAGTGCCCCAGTTTGGCATTATTTTGGAATAGAATAGAATAGAATTATTTTATTAGCCAAGTGTGATTGGACACACAAGGAATTTGTCTTTGGTGCAGTGTACATAAAAAGACAAGTTATATTCATCAAGATTCATAAGGTATGATATTCATAGGGTACAAATAAATAATCAGGAAACAATCAGTATCAATACAAATAGTAAGGATACAAGCAACAAAGATAGAGTCATGCAGTCATAAGTGGGAGGAGATGGGTGATAGGAGCAGGAGAAGACTAATACTAATAATAGTAATGCAGCCTTAGTGAACAGTTTGACAGTGTTGAGGGAATTATTTACTTAGCAGAGTGGTGGCATTTGGGAAAAAACTGTTTTTGTGTCTAGTTGTGTTGGTGTGCAGTGCTCTTTAGCGTTGTTTTGAGGGTAGGAGTTGAAACAATTTATGTCCAGGATGCGAGGGGTCAGTAAATATTTTCACAGCTCTCTTTTTGACTCGTGCAGTGTACAGGTCTTCAATGGAAGGCAGGTTGGCAGTAATTATTTTTTCTGCAGTTCTGA
>JANHFT010006630.1:271889-289248 GCA_032467955.1 Pseudoxenodon macrops | reverse complement strand
TTACCAAGGCATTATAAAGTGGTATTAACACTTCATGTGATCTTGATTCTATCCCTCTGTTTATGCAGCCTAGAATGACAATCAATACTGCACAAATCTCTGAAATTTGTCCATCAGCTCATTTACATTACATTATTTGTAAATAAGTATTTTTCTTATTTCATATAAAAACTGATAAAAACATTGCCTGACTTTATCAAAGAATCTAAAACAAAATTTGTAGATATGGAAACTCCTTTTTTAAAATACAGGTTTTCTAACAAAATGTGGGCTTAGGAAATCTGTTCTTAGCAAACAAATTTTTGAAGAACTTCAAAAAATTCTTCAAGAATAATACTGGGAACATGGCTAGCTAACATGCTAAATTATAGATGGTTCAGAACTTAATTTTGAGTAGTTGAAACTATCTAGGATTTCATTCAGGATTCTTTCTACTTAATTTGCAGAAGCTTAAAAATGGACTTCAAGTTTTGCATTTGTCTTTCCAAAAATTCAGGAAAACTAATATTATACAATTTAATACATTTCTACTAAGACTTTTATACCATTGAAACACACATAGATGCACACAAGCAATTTATTGGCATGTTGTTTGAAAGTACTATGAGTATTTATTCTTACATAAATCCTACATGATCAATGACTAGGTCACTTCTCGGTAAGGGTCCAAAATTTTGAAGTGGAAAAAGTTACAATAAGCTTTCCACATGATGCCAACTTAGAATCTGTGCAGAATATCTTTTTTTGTAGTATGTACTCTGTATTTTATATTGAAGTTTACAATATTTTTAAATGAAAAAAGACTTTAATATTTAATTCAAAAATAATTTTACCAATGTGTTATGTTGTATTCTGTGGTTTTTATCTGTAGGAAATGCTGGCCAAGGCATGGGAAGAAACTATTACCTTAAAGACAACCATTATAAGTAACTTATACATGTGTGTTTTAACACACGAAGTCAAAGGTGTACATTAAGAAATTAAAGGATACAAAGCATGCATAATAGTACATACCACCATTACTTCTGTATTTAAATATGAATCTCACTGCAGTATTTCTTTGCTTTGTCCCAAGTCTATCAAAGGGGAACATCATAATTGAAGAGGTAATATCACATTGCTAAGAAGAAAAACACCAGGAGGGTTTTAACAGAATAAAAGAATTGGAGGGGACCTTGGAGGTCTTCTAATCCAACCACTTGCTCAAGCAGGAGATAAGTGGCTGTCCAATCTCTTCTTAAAAACCTCACTAATGAAGCACTTACAACTTCTGAAGGCAAGCTGTTCCACTGGTTACTTGTTCTCACTTAGGAAATTTCTCCTTAATTCCAGGTTGCTTCTCTCTTTGATTAGTTTCCATCCATTGTTTCTTGTCCTACCTTCTGGCGCTTTGGAAAATAAGTTGACCCCCTCTTCTTTGTGGCAGTTCCCCGAATACTGGAATATTGCTATCATGTCATCCCTGGTCCTTCTTTTCTCTAGACTAGTCCAAATCCTGCAACCATTCTTCATATGTTTCAGTCTCCAGGCCTTTAATCATCTTAGTTACTCTTCTCTGGAAAGAGACACATAAGTGTACTCATCTGCAATGCCCAGGAGTCTTAACCTTAACAGAGACAAGAATCTTCACTGAAAATGTTCCTTTTCAATTTTGGCAGCATGTGTGCTGAGTTAAGAGTTTAATGCAGACTGATGTTTTCTGGTAAGGTTTTATATACCTTGAAAATGATGTAGAAAAAGGACTGTAAAATCATACTGCTTTAATCAATAACAGAGATGTTCTGTTTTCACATCATAGCCTCATCATTTTTTTAAAAAGCATGCACATAACTACTTTCTAGAATCTAACTCCTAGGTTTCCTAGAATTTAGAAGGACATTATTTATTTTATATTTATTTCATTTAAATAGGGTGCCATGACATACAAGCAACACTGACAGGTAAGTGGAGACATGAGTTTCGAAAAGTCTAAGTAGATTTTGAAAGAGGATATTGTGATATCATAACTAAGTTTGATTGGCTTTAATGGCTGCCATAATCTTTCTGGAAACCTAGATTCTACTGTGGTTTAAGATGTTATAGCTTAACTTGGACAATATGAGTAACAGCAATTCTTAGTCAGTGCAGATAATTAATGCTGAACTCTGAGAAAAAGATTATGATTACTAACAGGACAGTCTGTACAATTGTGACTTGTACCCTCTTACATATTAATTATTCCTTAAAGCTTAAGGGACATTTTATTTTAATTTTTTAAAAAATTTGTATCTTGCCTTATTATTTTTGCAAATAATTCAAGGCAATGAACATATCCAACACACACCTTATTTGCCCCAGAACAATAACCTGTGAAGTAGGTTGGACTGAGAGAGAATGACTGGCCCAAGATCACCCAGTTGGCTTTCATGGCTAAGGCAGGACTTGAACTGAAGATCTCCTACCTTCTAGCCTGGTGCTTTAACCACTAGAGCAAACTGGCTCTGCAGATTTAGCATGGATGTATGCTTTCTCCACATTTAGATGCAGAATGACAATTCAAGCTCTGAATTTCTACATTAATGCCCTGAAAGTAATTGATGTTTTGCTCTAAGGTGGTACACATAGTCCTCAACTTACAACAATTCATATAGTGACCATTCAAAATTACAACGGCACTGAAAAAAGTGACTTATGATGGTTTTTCATACTTATGACCACTGCACCATCCCCATGGTCACATGATAAAAATTCAGATGCATGACAACTGGTTCATATTTATGACTGTTACAGTGTCCTGAAGTCATGTGATCATCTTTTGTGACCTTCTGACAAGCAAAATCAATGGGAAAGCCAGATTCACTTAACAACCATATTACTAACTTAACAACTGCAATGATTCACTTAACAAGTGTGGCAAGAAAGGTTGTAAAATGGGGCAAATCTCACTTAACAAGTGTCTCACTTAGCAGCATAAATGTTGGCCTCAGTTGTGGTTGTAAGTGGAGGACTAACTGTACATTGCCAGATGTCTTCCATATCCATAATATATAAACTCAAAGATGTAGAAATAGAAGCAAAAGTTGACATAGCTCTACTAATTCTTTGAGATATCAACTTGCTGTCGCATAGGCTGGTCTGCTATTCACCTTGCAACAGGTAATATGCATTTATTAAATGAAATAATGAAGTTTTTCTTTTAAATCAAATTCATAACCCTGCAAATGTGATGATAAGGTAGTTAGTAGAAGAAAACTAAGTAAATCCCAGAAAACTATTTACTGTGCATGCATAAAACTTTGGTTTAGAGTTTCCAGTGGAAAGAGCACTTCTGAAGCAAGTGGGTGGTTAGTTTATTGACACAAAGGAAGTAGTGGATTTATTGTGGGCATGTTTCAGAGAAATAAGAGACAAGATAATTAGAAAATAATACTATGAAACTATGACACATTGTGCCAAACAATCTGCACCAGAGTTATGTGATTAAAATAGATTATTAGGAGTAAGAAGGCCACATGAATTAGCAAGGACCTTGACACAACTGTGTACTTTACTTTAAAATACTCCATTTTCTTTCCTTGTATTTTATTTCAACAGGGAGAAAATTCAGGCAACACAATCAATCAATCAATCAATCAAATTTATTATGACTGCTAAGTAGTGATTAATACAATTCCATAATCAGAAAAATAAAGAATCAAAAAAAGAAGATTCAATAGATGTGTAGATGAAAAATAAGGTTTTAGTACAATCCTTAGGGGAATGATAGAATTAAATTTACCGGTACACTGAAACTTACTATCAAACTTGATAAAAGTGTATAAAAACATATTAAAAATTAAAAAGCTTAACTTTAAACTTAACTAACATAAAGTTAAAAGACTTAAATATTCAAAAACTAAATTAATTAATATATGCCATCAAATCATTGTTAACACTTAGTGACCAGATAAATTTATCTATGTAACAATACTAAATTAAGGACCTAATAAAATATTAATACGTTAATAACAAAACTATAAACAATAACTACCCAGTCAAATGAAAGAAAAACTATTTCCATAAGATCAAGACGATGCATTTGGTTAGCAAAAAGAAATAAGCAACAATAGGTTGAGAGGGTTGACTTCCTCTTGAGAGAATATCTGTAACTGATAGTGATTAAAATAGCCTTCAGTGCATTTGCACACCTCCCTTGCTTCCCAAATGTGACAATTTGGGTGACAATCCCCCTCCCAATGATTCATCTTTACCTTATACAGTAGCTGCCTCCTTTCCCATTTGACACAGCTGGACTATTATACACCTAAACAACAACTAAATACTGAAGTTTCTATGGAATCAAATGCAACCATTCTCTCACCAACTCATTCTGTTAATTTATGCTATCTATAATGACTTTAATTTCAGATCTATTATTCTATCCCAATACATTGTCCCTTTTATCTAAAAGGAGATCCAAATATTTTAAAGAGGTCTTATATTTAAACAATGCATACAGTACAGGGGAGAGAGAGAGAGAGAGAGAGAGAGAGAGAGAGAGAGAGAGAGAGAGAGAGAGAGAGAGAGAGAGTAAGGAACAGAAGGAAAGAGAGAGGTTTTCTTCAAACCCATTTAATTCCCTTCCCATACTTTAAACTTTAGATGACGTTTATTCACTCAGGATTACTTGCTAACTTTACACCGAAGTCACAAAATGTCATGGCGTGCAAGGTTGCCCGTTGCTGAAGGGCAGATGGTGTTTCATCCCATTTTTATATAGCTGGGCTCACATACAATTCCATTACAAGCAATAACTCAGAATAATTTCACCAGCTGTAGAGCAATATCTAAACTGGAATGAAGGTTACTTCAGAATAATGGAATATTTTTTAAGACTGGCAAATTATGCTATGCTTTTTCACCTCCACTAGTTTCATTTGAATTGAATTCAACTCCCATGGATTTTGACCCTTGAAAAATGTCTGGAAGGCATCGGGCTGCCCTTCTGGCTTGACACCAGTTTGGCTTGAAAGGTGTGTGACATGCATACATACAAATCCAGACCTTATTTTTTTCTTAGGAATCCTCCCCCGAATGCCCCTGATAGAGAAGGGCAGGGGTATCTACTAGGGACAGAGCCTTTTAAGAGGCGGAAAATCCGTGATGGAAAGACTCATCTGTAAGACAGGAAGGCATTTTGATAAATGCTCTAATGGACAAGGGATTTAGTTCATCAACTGTAACAGCACAGAAAGAAACAAATGTCATGGGTTATTTATAGAAGTTAAATTGATGCCTTTTTATAAAGCATCTTATAAAGAAAAGCAACCCAAGTGAATCTAATAAGAGTGTGCATTTTGGGGTAGATGAAATTATTTTTAAAAAGTCCTCAAGAACATTAAAACTATAATTCTAAATTCACTGACACAAAAAAAAATCCTGTTGAAATTAACAGGGTTTGCTCCTGTGTAAACATACATAGTACTGTCTTCCTAAAAGCACTATGTAGTTTTGACATAATAGACATCAAGTGGCAGCACCAAGGATTGAATAGTAAATCTGTTCCTTTTCATTCACTAGCAAAGATTTATGATATAAAAATAACTACACCTTTAGTGGAAGTTTAAGCCTGAGGATTGCTCTTGGCAGAATGTTTCAAAAAAGAATAAAGTCACATCTACTAACTTAGCAGTATTAAGTTAATAGCAACCATCCTAGAACTGGACCTGAAAGCAAACTGCAAGCCAGTGGAAGCAAGATTGAGGAAGTATGTTTTCTGAAACTTGGTCTCAACATCAGTGTGTTTAAATCATCTGAGCCACATTAAGTTATCTATAATTTATGATTGCTTTTTAAATTTCTTGAGCAAGGCTAGATATACCAAAATAAAACTAACCATGCAGTGTTTCCTAAATGTTCCTTATTCAAGGCCTGACTGAGATATGAACCCAAACTTCCATCCCAAGTTCTCCTAAATTGTGGAGTTTCACTTCTTTTCTGTGACCAAAGAAAAGCTAATTTTAACATTAGTAGGCATCAATCACAACTATACATAAGAATGCAGGTCTGCAGGAACAAAATATTTCTTTTGGAATTTATGACATTGTTTGGCCTCTTAATAATTAAAGAAGTCACCTTACTAAGCAAGAACAGCTTTCCTATTTACCTGAGAAAAGTGGCATTTGGCAAATTTCCTCAATAGAGCAGAATTTTCAAAACCAACAAAGATGGATGAGATACAAAGGACTGTAGGTAATTGGTGCTCTTTCTCCCCCTCATACTATCTGAATTAATTTATGATGGCATTAATCCATCCCTTTCAAAAATATAGAACTGGATACCATATTCACCTCTGTCATGTGCAAATGTTTGTTTATTACAGGCCCTCATTAGATTTTTTTATTATAATTAAAAAATAAAAAGTTTCAGAGCTGCAAGAGTGCTGTGATTGCAGATGGTTCCCTGTGTAAATGAGCACAGTTTTAGGTGCCTTTTGGAAGTTACAGCACACATCTGAAACACAGTACATTTAGGCTTGCCAGGGAAAACTGAGATGTTCTGCTTAGCATCTTTACGCAAGTGATTGTGTATTAATATGAGATGCAGTGATTAAATGGGTCTAGTCAAGTTCAAAACTGATATTCGCTCCTTTCCTTACCCAGAATTAAGAATGCAATAATCAGCAGATGATCCAAAGTTCATTCTCAAGTACGAGTAGAAGTGAATAATCCCAGGCAAAGTCATGCCTCAAAAGCAGAGTCCAAGTTCAGGCCAAGAAGAGCTTCAATGGCATCCTTAGCAATCCGTGAGAATGCCGAAATGACAAGATGCAAACAGTGATGCTATCACTTCAATACTATGATTACAATGTCTAATGAAAAAGTACTTGTGAATCTTGATTTATGAAGATGTGGCTAGCCTCAAGATGGACTGATAAAAGTGAATGTTAATTATCAAAAACAAAAATTATGATTTTCTTTAACAATATTTTATTGTTACTGGTATATAGACAAGCAACTAGTTGAACAAATTAGATTTTCAACTATTCTAGAAGGTTTTTCAATCCTTCAGCTTAAACAGAGCCCAGTTAAGTTTAATTTCCTCCTTTTCTAAAAGAGTGCAGCAATTATTTAAAAGTGTGTCCTTAAAATTGTGCGCAGTTAGACTCATTTTCTAGCTTTCCCAACTTTCCATGTTTTGTGCTGCAATTTCTGCAATAAATAGAATAACAGGCACTTTCACAAATTCTCAACTATTGATGTATATTTCTTGTAAATCTTAACTTTAGTGCAACGATGCAGAAATTACTGTCAGGCCTGCATATATAACCTCAGGTTAGATATGGCACTCCTTAATTGTAAGTGCAATTGGAAAGATGTCCCTTTGGATAAATTTCAGAATTTATCAGAAGTGCATACTGTTTAGCCTTTGATGATTCTGAGAAGGCAAATTGACTATTAATATCCTCAAGGGTAAATATGATTTATTGCTATATTAGTTAGAAAATCCCAAAAAGAGGAGAAAATGTTTCCTGAGCTCAGTTTACTATTCTTAAGATATTTGCTGTTGTTGGTATTTATATGTTCTCTAGGACTTCAAGGCAACTTAGATATGAGATAAATGATGCTGAAGGAGAATGAAAGTCACCTAGTAATAAGGGTTTAATAAATGAAGTAGGGGGATTGAAATCAAGGCAAGAACTAGAAGAACAGGGGGTAGAATTGGAGTGGTGGTCCTATTTACAATCCAATCACGATATAGAAAAGATATGAAAGAGTGGGGGATTAATAGGAAGTTAATGACAATGGATAAGATCCTTCTGGAGACAAATGACAAATTGGTAAAGAAAATTTATAGATTCTTATTGGATTACAAGATGGAGGAAGAACAGGTTAAGGAAACAATGGTGGCATGGGCAATAAATTTTGGATACAATATACAACTGGAAAAATGACAAGAATTATGGAAAAGAAGTAGAAAAATAACATTGCCTATACCATACAAAGAGAACTTATATAAAATGTTCTACAGGTGACATCTCCCACCAGCGAGATTGGCAAAAATGCTCAAAAATCTATCACCCAACTCCTGGAAATATAACCATGGATCAGGCACATATTATCATATGTGGTGGTCTTGTAGAAAAGCAAAAGAATATTGGCAAAAATTCAAATATGGCTGGCAGAGTTAACTGCCAGAATAGCAGTTATTAGAATAGAATTATTCTTATTGGGAATTATAAATGGAAAATATAGTAAAGGGGTAATCTATTTAATAATACATATTATAATAGCTGCAAGAATGGTTTTTGCCCAAAACTGGAAAAACAAGGAAATCTCACCTGAAGAGGAAGTTGAAAGAAAATGTGTGGAGATGGATAGATTGACTTTGGAACTGAAAAATAAGGGAGAGATAGAATATTACGAGATATGGAACAAATTTTATCAATGGTTGGGATGGAAAAGAAGGACCTAAAATAAGAAATGACTAGGAGTTATAAAATAGAGAATTCAAGAAATGTATGTATGTAACTACAAGAAGTAAAGAGTGAATAAGATAAATTTAAAAGCAATACAGAGAGAAGTATGATGTTTGTATATATGTAAATAGTGAATACACCAATGTATATAGGTAGTAAGATATATATTAATTTACGTGAAATTTTAGTATGTATGGCAAAGATAACCCCAGGACGGTTACACTCTGTTCAATGTTTTTTATGTGTGTTTAATAAAATTCATTAAAAAAAGAAAGAAAGTCACCTAGTTAATATCCATGGTTTTCTTAGTCCTAGTGCAGCGTCTTAATCACTAAACACATAGGAATCACTGTTATATTAAAACAAGAGTTATATATACCGTAGTTATATTCAACATTGTTATGTACTGTTTTATATATAAAACCCTCATTGTTATGACCTTTATTTGGGAAAAATGGTGCATCGCAACTTTTGAACCAGGGTACCTCAAATGTGCTAATTTACAGAATGTGTCCAAATCCGGGGCCCACAACTCCTGAGGGAATGAAATTTGGGGAAGTTGTTGCTGCTTCAGTGCTGCTGGGCTGCTGCTGTGGTCACGTGATCTTCATATTCAATGTTCTGTGACAGTTTCCTGGCAATCCCTCACCCATCAGGCTCCTTATATGACTCTTTAAACAGCCAAAACTTTAAGGTGTGTGAAAAAGAGCCTGAATGTTTTTATTGCTTTATGTGCTCCTTTTCTCGCACATAAAGATGCTCATTTGTCTACATCTCATCTTTGTTCAAGGCACATGCTTAGTACTCTATCCTCCTCTATTTCTTCACTTCAACCCTGTGGGAAAGGCTGGAAGTCATCAAGTAAGTTGCTGTAGCTGCAGATGGAGTACAAATTGGATAACTCTGATGTCAGTCAAACATATTAGTCAATATACTTAATCCTTACTCATCCTGTTTCATTTTTCAACTTTTTTCCTTCTCTGAAACTGAGCGTAGACTGGACCTTCCTTTGGACACCGGGTATCAGGTAGACCAGTCCTGTTCCAGCCCTCAGGAAGTCATGTGATTCTATTTTTAATTAGGTTCTGATAGTTTCCTACTATTTAATTGTTTATATTCAATATTGTTAGCATTTATGTTACGTGGAATGAGAGGGAGGATGTCATAGTCAAGACATGACACCACATATCATTGGAATATGGGAAGAAACAGGAGAGATGAAAAAATGAAGGATGAAAGGGCTGTACATCTCTAGAATAAAAAGGAAAGGTACAGAATGAGGAGACAAAAGAAGATGGAGGAAGAAATGAAAGATCAACTTGAGAATATGTGACAAACACTAATTATTATGAGGATTTCTCAACACTTCAATACCTGCCTTCAAAAGCAAGACCTCAACAGAGAAAGAAACGCATGATTTGCACATTGTAATATTTATGCTGATGTTGTAGTGATGGCCAAAGTTTGCTCTTACTGCTGTGAATTCCTATTCCAAAGGATGTGCGATCAGCATACAAGATATGGTGATGATTCATATCTCCTCTATGGATGTTCTTCAGAAATGGGAGGATTTGACAAGCAGAACGATATGTTTAGATAAGGAAATACAATATTGCTGAAAGGATGACCCAACAGGTCATGGGTAGTCCAATTAAAAATAATCATGAAACTTCTCCCCAAAGATGTTATTTCTCAAATAGTAAGAGACATTATTTTAGAACTGCATTGAAATCCATTTGATTTTTGTCTAGATTTATTAGCAGTACAATTGATGACAATTCTCAATGTTTATTTCACTTCAAAGTATTTAAAAAAAAATGATTACAGTGATTAGATTTGTGGAATAATGGAATAAAATTTCAGAGAGCTTCTTTTTCTTTGTAAGCTAATTTTTCAAACAAAGCACTTTCTTCTTCTTCCAGAGAGTCTACAAACCATTTTGACTATCATAACCACTTCTCATTACACGAGTGACATGTCTGTTTTTTTGTCACACAGGTGCTTTAAACCTTTAAATCTATACAAGGTCCACTGACATGGCAAAAGATACAGAAGTATCAGATTAAGTTTTTTAAAAATGGAAGGAAAAGATTTCAACATAAAATGCACAAGAAACCCGAGGAAATCTATGAAACAATATGGTTTAAAATTATTGTATAATTTGCTGGTGAGTCATGAAAAATATTGCTTGAAATTTCAGAGATTTCTCATCATTTAAAAATAATTTACTTCTCCGTTTTTCTTCCTTTCTTCCCTTTCCTTTACAACTTACTTCAGCAAGAAAATGATTTGTGTTTTGTCCCTACCATCTGTTGCCTGTTTTTCAGAAGTTGTTAATTCATCAAGGGACAATATTCTTTTTGCATCAGCTGCTTAAAAACATATGGTGAAGATGGTAGAAGTGCCTCATCAAATCTTGTTCCTGTGTGAGTTGGCTTGACCACTCTTGAGAATCCTGGAGAGGTTTGACACCCAGACCATTACAATAAAGACAAATTATTAATAATTATTTGGTGGAAGAATAGAATGAAGAACTTGTCAACGATTGTTATGTTCTTAGTAACTTTAGTATGGAAGATAAGAATTGGATCAACATCTTAACATTATTCTATTGAACAATTGGATCAATAGAATGGATATTTTTTTCAAGGGATTATACTTGACAATAAGCCTTAAGAGGAAAGTTATGATTGTCCATGTATGAAGCCCATGTATTTGTTGGGACTTGGCGGGGAAATGTAGTATGACTATTGTAACAAAGCAATCTTAAGGAGCCAAGGAATCAGTACTCTAATTACTTAATTTAATTTCTGGTTTGGCAATTGGAAAACAGGAACATGCAAGTACATGCATATATAATAATATGCAGGTGCATAGTTCTAGATGAAAATATTAATGATGCAAGCAACACATTGCTTGTCCACAAATAAATCGTTTTCTCAAAGTAGACATCAATGTACCACTACCGCAATCCATTTGGAAGACATATTACATAGGAGAATCCCAGTTTTGCTAAAATCAGGAGCTTTCCTAAAACCAAACAGTGAATTCACTTTTACATAGAAGCAACTGTTAATATTAACAGTAAAATTTATATTCAGAGTTTGTCAACTCTTTATTTGAACAGAACAACCAAGGTCACAGGAAGTGAAAGAGGTTAAAAATAGTTCTGATTAACTGAGCATCTCTTTTAAAATATGGTTTCAGACATTTAGGTAAAAAATACAGCACTTTGACAATGGATTATGATTACCATCCTGTTGCCCAGCAGACCACACTGCCGGCCTGCCAAAAATAATCTATGAATACACCTATTTCTGTGTATTGGTAACCTCATCGTCATCCATAACATGCTGGAGAGTTTAGAAGAGAACAAAATATAATAAAAAGTAACAATGAAACAGTGTTTTGCCAAACTGTCTTGCTCTAAATGAATGTCTTGAAGGAAAAGATATGCACATTTCTTTTGTGCTGTGCAAGTTTAGATTTTGCTTTCTATAGCAAAGCAAATTGTTTAATGTTGAACTGGAGATAGAATACCTATATTGAATATTGATGTGCCAGAGTAGAGGTGAGACAGACTGAGATTATATGTGCAGGTTGCAGCAAAGACAAGCACCTGTTATTTTGGGAATGGTGCCAAAACATTTTTGGATGGATATTGTGCCGAAGTGTTAAACTTAGTGATCTGAAAATCTTTTGTGGTTTCCTTCAATACAAGTGATCATTACTACCCAAAAAGAGCTTATTTCTAGCAGTGCTATTTAGAAATAGCTTGACTTCCAGTAAGTCAGACAAAAGTGTCTTTATTTTTACCTTTTCAGAAAGATCAAAACAATATTCATTTGGTAAAGATTTGACTTCCTCTGTATTCTTGCTAGCTGAACAGTCAAGCGATTTAAAAATGATTTATTTATTCTGAACCCTCCTTGTCATGCTTTTCGGGTACAGTTGCAGTACTTTGAAATCACAAAAGAAACTAAAAGTGTTTTAAAGTTATAACAAAAGTGGAGACTGCCAATAAAGGGTTATTATTAACCATAAAATGGCTATGTCTATACGAGAAAAGTAGATATTGAGTAGACAAATGTGAAGACATGGAAAAGGAATTAGGTATCTCTGCTTCATCATACTAATGTTTCTAGAATACTGATGTATAGAATACTTAGTAGAATACTAAGAGGACCTTATTTTTTGTAGTTTCCAACTACTTTACAATCTTTGTATTGTAGGGAGCAGGCAAGATGACATGGGAAGAAATGATCTCTCGAAGATCACTTAGGTCTTAAATAGAACTATCAATGTTTGGCATTGTGTCCAGAAGCAAGAAGAGAGACAGAATGGTGTATTGATCAAGATGTCAGACAGAGACTATGGAGAGCAAAGGTTCAAGCCTCTTACTAAATCATGAAGTTTATTAGGCATATTTAGACCAGCTCTTCTTTCTGAGTCTGAGCTACCACCCAGAGAAATAAGGACCTTTCTCTAGAAGCTGTCTTGTGCTCTCTGAGAAAAGCAGGACATACATACAAGAGGGCAGCATTGACTCCTACTTTGAGATCTGAAGATACTATGCAGCAAAGTAACCCCACACTTTATCATTTCATTGAAGCTAATGTAGCTGGAAGTCCTTGGGAGCACTGCCACAAGAAAGGCTTGTGATATCTCATTTGATTTGCCTCCCTGGTGCAGCATAGGGCAGCCAGAATATTATTCACCAGTTTAAAATGTGGAAACATATATAGCTAAACATTACAAGATTTTGAATTAAAAGGTCAGAATAATTTCTATAGGCTGTGAAGAAGCACAGAAATATAGAAATGTACACTTTTTTCTACAAAGATGTTTTGGGCTGGATACATGGTTCCAACAATTGTATCCAAATCATGATCTAGATCATGAAAAAATGGGAATTTTTGGGTGGGTGGGGTGTGTTTGGGGATTGTCATGTGTGTTGGTCTGTCCTCTAGGTCTTATATGAATTTCGTTGTATGGGTATACTGTGTATATACATACAATGACAATAAATGAATAAATAAATAAATCTAGGATAAAACCAAGATGATTTGTATGAATCAGGCCTAACTTAGTTATAGCCACAGTGACATTGAAAGGCCTTTAAATCACAATTAATTTGGCCCTTTGCACAGAAAGCTCTAAAGCATAGCTAATCTAATCTAGATCAAACCACTTATTGACTGCACATCTGTGTTCCCCTATTCTGCAGGATCAAGAAGGGTTTATCCTAAACTTCATAAAGTTGAAACATTGGAAAGTTTGGTGGAGAAGAATCTCAATTTTGGTTGTGGCTGCATGTTTTAGGATTAAGGCTCGATCCTACTTGTGGACTAGTATCGGATTCTAGGAATTTGTATTCTCTAGGTAATTGGATTCTAGGAATTTGTATTCTCTAGGTTAGTGATGGCTAATTTTTTCTGCTTGTGTGCCAAAAGGGCGTGTGTGTGTGCATATGCCCACACCCATAATGCAATGCCCTCCCCCCACACATGAATACACTGCCCCCATACACATGCACCAGGCCTCATTGAAGCCTCAGATCTTCCAGTTGGCCTGTTGTGCCACTTTCCACTATCTCCAGGCTTCAGGAATCTTTCCTGAAGCCTGAGGGAGAGTGAAAAATGGCACAACGGGCCAACCGGAAGATCAGGAAAACAGCACAATGGGAAACCGGAAGTTAATTCTTGAACTTCCGGTTGTGCCATTTTTCATGCTCTCCAGGCTTCATGAAAATTTCCTAAAACCTGGAAGGCCAACAATCAGCTGGAGCTTACAGAGGGCAATGCCTTGCATGCCCTGAGATATGGCTACACGTGCCATCTATGGCACGTGTGCCATAGGTTCACCACCACAGCTCTAGATTATTGTTTATCAGCCTTAGCAACTTTTTAAATTGTAGATTTCAATTTACTCTCTCTTGTATCTGGTGGCTTGTATTTAATAATGGCTGTTTTATATTTTTTAAATAATTGTTGTTTTTATATGCTTATTACTTAATTGTGTACATCACCCAGAGTTATTTCTTGTGAGATGGATGGCCATATACATTCGATAAAATAAATAAATAAAATAAACTCCCAGAATGTATGCTGGCTAGGGATTTCTAGGAGTTGAAATTCACATGTCTTTAAATTGCCAAGGTTGGGAAACAGTGGTGTAAATGATTGTATGGGTGGAGATATTAATAGGATTGTATCTGTTAACATCACTCTTCGCATCCCTAAGTGAGATAAGATTTGATTATGCTATTTAGGCAAATGGCAGAGTTGGCAGACATAGGTTGCAGGCATCCAAACCTTAACTAAAAAGAAGGAAAGAATTAAGGGCTTTCTGTGTTCTAATTGTTGACTAGAGGTTTCCAGCCCAGATTTGAACGTTTCGCCAAATTTGGCATTTGCCTAAATGGCATAATCTGTTACTCTCCAAGTAAATTGGATGAAAAAATCTTATTGTTTTCCACTATCATGGTTGCCTTCATCTGTGGAAAATGGAAGAGTTTGTCTGGCTTTTTATTCATGAATATTCTGTAGGTAATTTCCTTGTACATTTATGGAAGGTGTGTTGAATATTCTTGCCCTGTACCAATTTGTTCTTTGTTAATGGTTTTCACAAAGAGCTACTTTTATATAGATGATGCTTTGCTCCAGTTATTACACCATCATACAATATTGCTCCAAAACGTTAGTATAAGGGAGCCCTCTAGTGATGACAATGTTATGGTAGTTGAAGATAACAATAATAGACAATAACACAACATGGCTACTCCCTGAATGTAAAATGAGCTGAAATTGAAAAGTAGGATGGGGGCTCACATCATTCATGATTATTCATGATTTGATCTCCTGTACATAGTACCCAGTTGATTTCTAAATCTGCCCCCACCCCCAAAGACGATGGCGTAAAAAATGAGAGCTTCAAGTTAACTTGTAGTGAGTGCTTATTTTATTTTTTATTTAATTTATAATTATGTTTAAAAATGGTCAAACCTCATTTTATTCAAAATTGGAAAATGCAACAGCCAAGTAAAGAAGTGTTTCAAATCTCCCATACTTTGTGTTTCTTAGGACACCAACGTTCAATGAAAAAAATAATTTTTTTAAAATGTAAAGTGGCCCAAACATGGCCACATTTTTATTTAGGCAATAAAAAGTTAATTTGCTTTTTAGTTTATTTTGAAGTTTGGCATCAGTTCTACACCAGTGATCCCTGGGCAAAAAGTTTGGAGCTTTTGTTCTGTGCTGTAGATTCGGTCTATGCTTGTTTCCCCCCCACATTTGTATTCCTTCATATATCAAGGCCAGGTTTGCAGCCTTGATTTACTTCATACGGATATGATGAGTTTTTTTTCCCCATTTTTAATGTGTCAGACATTCCATATGGTTTTGGGTTGGATGGGCTGCTCAGCTGAAAGTGGCTATTTGTGGGCAAATAAACTTTCCAATCTTGGAAGGAAAGCTTTGGATCTAAGCATTTTGTTTCATTATAGCTTGTATTAGAGCTGTAATGAGCTGTTCTAAAGTTGGACAATAAAAAGAGATTCTATGAGCAATTGCAACCATAACGGTATGGAGTAGACAAAGAATGCCATCGATTGATTTTGTATTATATGTTCATCAAACTGTGCTGATTGTTGCTGATAGGAACCAACAGGTCTCAGAGCACCTGAGCTGAGCTGCAGAATTTCATTGAATGCAAAGGAATGTTGACCATATTTAATTTAATTTCAGAAGAACTTAGATACGATAAACTGTTTTTCTGGATGAGGGAAACCTGACAGATGGACATTTTTATGTGGACTGTCTTAAAACTGGTGCTCATGCTGGTATCTGATTATGCTGTCCCATGAAAACAAAGTTGCATTGGAAGGAAACTCAGGAAGAGTCTTTTCTCTACTACTTTAATTAACATGAGTTATAAAAGATATTGTCTGAAGAGCAGCCAAAATCTAATGTTCCTTCTACTGCCAAATTGCCAATTGCCACTGAACGCCATTCTCGCAGTCCCTTTTCCTGTATTCCTTTAGACAATCCTTTTTCTATCATTCGATAGCTGTTCTCAGCCTTCTTGGTTACACAGATTAATTGAAGCCAGCCACACCATCCTATTATAGGTAGTTCTCTCTTACTGACTATGTGTTCAGTGATTATTCAAAGTTCAAAATTATAACAGTGCTGAGTTTTCTGACTGGTCCTCAAACTTGTGTCTGTTGCAGCATCTCTGTGGTCACAAGTTCATGATTTGAGTGCTTGCCATCTGGCATAATTGAAAATGTTTTAACAAACTGCATCACTGTTTGGTTTGGTGGTAGTAGTGCCTCAGATAGAAGGTCCATACAGAAGGTGGTAAGGATAGTTGAGAAGTTTATAGGAAGCTCGTTTCCCATTTTTCAGGATACTGCTTATAAGCACTACGTGCTTAGAGCTCGAAGCATTGTTACAGACCCCACACACCCACTTCACAGTCTGTTTCTGTTGTGGGAAGAGATTTTGAAGTATCTATAGCAGGACTACTAGATTCTGTAACAGCTTTGTTCCTTATGCCATCCGTCTTGTAAATTCTCAGGATCGCCCCCGGTTAGGTATATGTATACATTCAAATTTTGAGTGTGATGTTTCTCTTTGTGTGTATATGGTTATATGCATAATGGTTATCTTTTGAGAGCTGAATGCAACAAAATTTCATTTTAATGTTGTTCTGTCCCAGCTGCTGGACCAAGAAACACTGTACAAACAGCGTTCGAACAAACCTTGTTATAATATTAACAAACTACTAATTATCTGTCTTGGCAGTCATTCTAAAATCCATGACATTATAAATCAGTCTTCTCGATGGAACAGCTGTTAATTCACCTTCTTAACAGCCGGCAATAGTCCAAACAAAAAGGACCATAGAGGTACAACTGAA
>JANHFT010006630.1:220285-249764 GCA_032467955.1 Pseudoxenodon macrops | reverse complement strand
CTTTTTTGAAGATGGGAACTACATCAGCTCTTTTCCAGTCCTCTGGCAGTTCCCCAGTGCTCCAGGATCTTTGAAAGCTATAGTTCAGTGGTTCTGAAATCTCGTCTGCCAGTTCCTGCAGAACCCTGAGGTATAGTCCATCTGGTCCTGGTGATTTGAACTCGTCTAGGTTAGACAGGTGTTCACTTACCATTTTCTTCCCTACTTTAACTTGTGTTCCTAATCTGATTTTTGTGGTGCTGTTTTTGATAGGTTGGACTGTTTTTTCCTTTTTTGTAAAGACAGATGCAAAAAGTGAGTTAAGTAGTTCTGCTTTCTCCCTGTTGCTTGTCACCTTCTTGCCACTTTCTGCCAGCAATGGACCTAATGTTTCTTGACTTTTTTCTTGTTTTTAAAATGTTGGAAGAAGCTTTTTATTTTATTTTTACCTTTGTCAAAAGAGTGCCTACTAAACAATTTCTTTGTAGTTTTTTTTAAGGATTTTGGTTTTTACTTAACCTTTTGGAGTTAAAGTTCCTTTTTCCCCAATTATTTTATGCCTTTAATTTATTTTGCTTGTTATACCTTATGGTTTCTCTATGCTTTGCATGATTATCTCAAATAGAAACTTGCAATGGATATGTAAGAGACTATTGGATTCCAGACTATTTTTAAGTAGCTGGCAACTCTCCCACATAAGCTGTATTTGGTCTTGCTTAAATCTAATGTGATGGCAAAAGCTAAAGAAGATTTGATTATTATGTGAGTGTAATTAAGATTATGATTGTTTGAATGAATGGCATCACAAGACTATTTTCTTATTAAAAGGCAGTCTCTTTGTGTTAAGAACTATTCAAGAATATAAGTAATTGGAAGGGATGCAATATCCAGGACTTGCTCATGTAAGCATATAGATATGATACTTCTCATCAAATGCCAACTTGATGTGGTAAGCTGGGTTAAGACATGGAGATTTTCCATGTGGCAGCCTTAAGTTGCTTTGTTTCCTGCATAGAAACTAGAAATGAATTTTTTCTGTCTGGATTTCAACCCTTTCTTCAATTTTGACAATGATGTGGGCCACGTTATGTTTAGAGAGTAGTTATCATGGCCCTTGATTGATGAATTCCCTCTTCTTTACTCCGTATCTTGGGAGAGGAAATTCCAACTGATTTCTTTATGTAGGCGGGTCTCTGAGGAGACTTTGCTTCCATTGATAGACCTTTGTATGAGCCCTTTTCCATTGACATATTCTTCTAGCTGACATTTTCCCATGTATACCATGTCTATTGACAGATGTGTGGGACAAAAAGAAAAGAAAGTAACCAGCATAGTAAACTTTCTTTTTCTCAGTTGGGCTAGAAAGAAAACTGTCAAAATTCTCTTAACTTTATCTGGTTAAAAAAACAAAACAAAAAACCAAGCCCTACCATTTCACCTTCTATCGGTGAACTTGTTAAAAATTCATTGCCATGGAGGGCAGTGATCAGAGAGTTAAGAGGCATTCTTGATACCCCATATGGGGTATCCATAACCATCACTATAGTGGTGATATATTTTTAAATGCTATTAAGCCAATGAAATCCTTGTTTCCTACTTTTATGTAATTATACTTCTAGAATGTTTCTGCAACATGATTTCATTTTCATTTTGGGCACAGGTCCCACACAGCATGTACAAGAAATTGAGGCATATAGCAGATGCCAAAGATAGAATACTTATTTTTGAATTGTTAGAACTGGGGCTGACAATGCCAATCAACCAACCAAGACAAGAAGAGTTCAATGTTCACAAAAATGTACACTTCTAAAACATTCAGAAGATTGAAACAAATTGACAAAGTGAACAGTCTTAGGAACAAATTAATGAGAGCAACCTGCTGATGAAACACCAAAACAATTTGGACAATGTTTTTTAATGTTCCTATATTTGTTCTGTGGGCGGTTCAAAATTAGAACATTTCAAAAAAGAAGGAAAAGGAGAGATTGAAAATTTGGTGATGTGTTTTGTGAAATTAAAAAAAGCTGATATAAAATAATGATAGATTTGTGGGTTTAAATTGCTGATATAATTAGCAGCAAGGCTGGAAAATATTTGTAGTTTCTTATTCTGTGTGAACTGAATAGGATCCTCATTCCAAGCACATTCAGGCAAGCAGTCATAACATCATTTGCGCTTGTTACTCTGCCGTTGAATTCTGCAATCATATCTATTATAGTTAGAGTGTTTGGGGAAAGCAAAGTAATTGAAAACTATCTGAGATAAATTGCTTAATATTGGTCAATGGTAAATTGTGATCACATTAATTTAATTCCTGATTTGTCAATGATATAATTAGTATCTCATTCAAAGAGCTACATTAGTTTACTGAGAAAATGCCGAACAGACAAGAAATTATTGCAAGACTTAGTTCTGCAAATTAAATATGATGGCTTAGCCCACGATGAAGGGAGAGCTTTGCTTTGATAGGAAGAAAGAGTAGCAAGAATGATAGACTCAGATCTTCTTATAGTCTTAAAATCAAAGCAAAAATTGCTACTTAAGTCTCATAAGAATTAAATAAACAAAGTAATCATACAAATATTAAGAAATGACTACTTGCAACAGACAGCTTACTTTATTAGTTCTGGTTTTGGCATGTGCATGTGTATGTATGATTGATTCCAGACATCCAGTGTTTATTTTTCTACATCCATCCATCCATCCATCCATCCATCAATCCATCCATGTATGTTTTACTATGATATCGTAGAATTACATATCTATAGACCTGCTTTTTCTGTCAGTGAATTTAACCATTTTTAGATTAAGAGTCGTTAGTGGGTTTTGATATGAATGTTGCAAACAAAGCATGTAAACCAAGAACCACAAGCAAGATATTATTAAATATAACTTAAATGTTCGTAAAAATAAATTAAATAGAATGTGTATGATATACTATGTCTGTCTGTGTATGTGCTCAAAAATAGATACTGAGTCAGTAACTTCTGCATTGATAAACCATCCATTGTATCATCTACCACATCTGGTATTCATAACTAGTTGTCGAAAATTTAGATTTCTTTCTAAGAAGTTACAATCATTAAGTAATTTTTTGGGGGTCAAGTTCAACTGCTGGTGATTTCATGCTCTAATATTTTATATGAGATAGTACCATGATGGTGAACCTATGGCACGTGTGCCACAGGTGGCACGCAGCACCCTCTCTGTGGGAATGCAAGCCATTGCCCTAGTTCAGCTTCACTGAACCTGTGCGTGTGCCTCTCAAAAGCCAGCTGATTGTTGGGTCTCTGCCACATATGTGGTGTGTGTGTTGGTGCGCATGCATATGCAGGGAGGTGGGGTGCATGTGGGGGGGCTGTGTGCATGCATGCGGGGGTCAGGGTGCATGCGGGGTCACACACATATACAAGGGGTGGAGAGCATGCAGGGGGCCGTGCACGCATATGCGGGAGAGCAGGGCATATGCACAGGGTTGCACATGCATTGCATTTTAGGGGTTTGGGCGTGTGCGTTTTTGTGCACGCGCATGCACTTTTGGCACTCGATCTGGAAAAGGTTAGCCATCACTGAGATAGTATAACTAGTTGTCTAGTATAATCAGTTCTCATATTATTTCAGTTCTTGAGTATACTTCTGGAAACTTAAAAGAACATTTGAAAAAAGGAGCATGAAAAATTGCTGACATGATTGAGTTTCTAGAAGACTTTTAAGTGCAAAACCTTTGGGTTCAACAGTTCCAATATACCCCGATCCCCTGAAAAGAAGTTTTAAATGTAATTGAAGTATTTTCATCCTGCTTTTCTTACTTAAACATTTTAAATCAAGTGCTAATATATCCTGGATAGAACAAGTATTTTTTCACATGGTATCTAATTATCCTATATTATTCACAAAATTGGAGACAACAAAGTGTTGGAAGGTAAAAGACCCTATGACAGTAATGTCTAACCTTTTTCTTTTTGCGTGCCGGTACGCAACCCCCCCATGCACACTGCATTGCACATACGCGCCCTCCCTGCGGATGTTTTTCAACCTCCAGAGGGTTCAGCAGGTTTCTTGAAGCCTCCAGAGGGTGAAAAATGGCCCAATGGGACTTCTGGTTTGCCTGTTGGGCCTTTTCTCACCCTCCGGAGGCTTTAGGGAAGCGTCCTGAAGCCTCTGGAGGACAAAAAACAGCACTACGGGCAAACCGGAACTCCATTCCTGAACAGGCTTGCCTGTTGGGCCATTTTTCACCCTCTGGAGGTTTCACTAAAAACTCCTGAAGCCTCTGGAGGGTGAAAAATGGCCGAAAATGAAGGCCGAAAATCAGCTGGCCAGCGTGCAGAAATGGCTCCTGTGGCACGTGTTCCATAAGTTCCCCATCACTGCCCTATGACATTCCTGTTCCCACCCCCTCCAGATTACACATCAATCGCAACCACCTCTGATTGACTGACAACCTGAAAGTGAATAAAATGGAATGGAAAGGAATACTTTATTTGGCCAAGTGTGATTAGACATACAAGGAATTTGTCTCTGGTGTAGAAGCTCTCAGTGTACATGCAAAGCAACAGAATCATTGTCATTATCATCATCACCACCATCCCAATAAAATATGATAGTAATGAAGAAATAGTAGTATTACAGCCATAAAACATGGGTACCTATAAACTAGACATTTGACAGTACTGTGAGAGTTAGATGTTCAGCAGAGTAATGGCATGAGAGAAAAATCTGTAATGCCCTGTAGAGAGGTCCTGAAAAGAGGCATTGTCCAGGTTGTGAGGGGTCTGTAGATATTTTCTCAGCCCTTCCTCTGACGTTTGCAATATACAAATATTCCATGAAAGACAAGATGGCTGCAATTATTCACCCACTAAAGAATATTGAAAGTGATCTCCAACAGACAAAAGGATGCACTCATATTTATAGATCTCAGAAAATTGGGGAGGGTGGGGAGACTAATACATAAGTAACAGATGATGTATTATACATATTCATAGGTAATGGATCTGATGATATTTCCTGCATTTACTTATCTTCAAGGAAAGAAAGAGCAGCAGTGAAGGTATAAAACAAGGAGAGAAAAATATCTCCCATAAGTCAAGAGGAGGAGGCAGTTTGGGAATGCCAGAAACCAATAAAGGAAAACCTCTCCCATTGGCACTTTGAGGATAGATCTATTCTAATAAGGTAACAGACTGTGGCTTGTTTAATTATTTAAAACATTTATATAGCCACACCTCTTAATAATAAACTTTGGTCATCTCCTAAGTGTTTGGAATTTTTTTTGTTCAAAAGCCAAATTCCTTATATCTCTACATATCAACCTGACTTAACCAATTCATTCATTTAAAACTGATTTTCCCCACAATGGTCATAACAAATTTAAATAACAACAACTAAGAATAATGTGTATTTTTTTTCTTAGAAAGAAAAGGGGAAAAAAACCACCCCCAAATAGTATTTTTGAATACCGTATTTCCCCGAACATAAGACAGGGTCTTATTTTCTTTTGACCCCCCAAAATAAGCGCTTGGCTTTATTTTCAGGGAGGTCTTATTATTTTTGAGGTGCAGGAGATCACGAGCATGGTCACCTCATGGCTGCTGCTGTGTTTTGGGGAGGGCTTATTTTCGGGGGACGGCTTATTTTAGCAAATGCGCTCAAAAGCATGTTTGGGCTTATTATCCAGGGAGGTCTTATTTTCAGGGAAACAGGGTACCACTTCCAAATAGCATGAAATTAAAAAACGTCTCCAAAGGCATTGCCCTTTTAGACACTTGGAAGAGATATTTTAAAAATATATTAAAATTGATCAAAATTCTTCCCTCTCAAACCAATTTGAAGGAAAAAAAACCTCTCCTGACTTTAACTCAGTGGTTCTCTGGCTACTCATAAAGCAGTCTGTTTGTTCAGGCTTCTTCATAAACATGAAACAAAATGCTGCTTTTGCTTTAAGGAGCAATTTATAATTTATAAAAATAATGTTACTCTTAAGGCTCCCTTGGAAGTTTAATAAAGGACAGGCTCTTTTAATGAACAGTAGTGAGGTGGTCTTCTCTCACATGGCCCAAAACAATTCTTCTTAATCATTTTCATGTCCCTTTGGCATTTCTACTCCACAGAAATGTATTATCATTCTCCTCAGTAGCTGCTGATGTAGGCCACACTAGGTAGATCAAGCGAGGAAATCAAATCGCTACTCAAAGCGATATTGGCTATAATAACAGAATTTCACAAGCTTGATTGTGTATCCTCTTATTTCTTATACCACAGTGGATTAAGTTTCCAAATGTTATCTGGCTGATCTGGACTTAAAAATGTTTTAGTCTCTTTTGCTTAGGAAATAGAGCTTCTGTATCTCCATTAAGGTCCAGCTTGGAACGATCTGAGGTTATTTACTTACATAATCGATTTATATGGCTGCCCACCTTGCAATAATGTCTCTGAGAGGTTAACCTGAGGTGAAAACCTATACAATGAACAATCATATAATATACATAATGACAAGCAATCAGTGTCAGGGGCTCAATTAACTTTCCATGCCTGAGCCTGATATATGGTTCAATCCAATATATAACTTCTTCCAAATGTAATTAAAAAAAAAATCATGGTTACGCAAATAATGGCTTATTAGAAGGAAAGAATCCAAAAGATTTACAATCATCAAAGATATCATTAGGAAAAACCTGCCTACCAACACAACAGGTCATGGTATCAGTCTGCCTTCAGTCTCCATCTCAACAGTACCGTGTTACTTTTATTCACCACCTTTTTTCTCCTAAAAGTTTAGATTAGTGACACAAGATAAGAAAAGACTTAAGTTAAAATTTAAATATGGAATGTATAATGTCCCTATTTTAAAATTGTTCTTTGTAATACATTGTGAATACTTCAATACAACCAGTGATTCAAACTCCAGCAGGTACTTTCTTTTGTATAATAATATATATTTTTAGCCTGTAAATCCAAACAATTGACAGCTCATTCTAGATCATGTTATTTCCTATGTGAATTCTACTGCTTTAATTAGAAATTACTTACAAGTCTTCATCCTTACAATTGTCACTTACAGATGGATTGAAGAAAAGCCAGAACTGACAGTTTAAAAGAATTAATACCGGGATGCAAAAGGAAATGTAAGAATTTCTGGATGCCAATGGAGAAATTGTCATTTTGTCAGAAGATGGGAAACAGAAATAAAATTTAAAATATAAACTTCAGCATGTTATGGTTGGGAAAAGGAGATAAATTTAGTTCTCATATTTTATCTTTCTGTTGCTCCATCCTAATTTACTGTCTTTTGTTTCCCCCTATGTTACATTGGATCTAGACATAGCTATGATTAGAATTAACCCATATATGTCAACATAATTTCAAGATATCAATGCTAAACATGGTAAGACAAGGTGTAGGTGGATATATTTTGATAGGTACAATACAATGCAAAATAAGTCAGAGGTGAGGAATAATATTGATAATCTTGAAAGCTGAATAGGACTATTCCTTATTATATTTCCTGTATTTTATGAAGCATAAAATCCAAATGCAATGTATAAACATATGATTGATATTACAACTGTGCACACGTTGATCTCTGGAAGATACTCAGGATTTGTTGCACTGTAAGATGAATAGTTTCCTGACATGTTCAATCAGGATTCCTAGTGAAGATTTTATTAGAATAACTTTGCTTAATTTTGCCTAATCTCACAAATCTTCCTTTGGGAAATGAGCAGTGAAAAACAATCATTTTACATAGCTTGATTTTCAAATTATGGATTAAAGTATTAGGAGTAGATATATTTCCTCTAGTTATTATTGGTTGGAACACAATATATACAGTCACCTGAAACCATTAACTCTTATGCTGAACGAAACTGGTTATCACATCATTAAGCACAACAGGAATAGGAAAAGCTCACAAGCGGATGCACACTGTCATTTTTCTTTGTCCAAAATATGAAAATGAAGCCTGGTTTTTCCTCCCAATCAAAGGAATCAACATGAAGTCACAAAATATAATCGCAAAATATTCCAGTTTGTAGACCTCCAAAGGCATTCAATATCTCATTTTGAACACATACTGCAAAGTGAATTAATTTGTAAGGTTGAAAACAGTACAGAGTTGGTATTTGTCCTAACAGCCTCAACTTTGCAACTGAAATAAATAAATTAAGGCAAGGGAGATGGCAAACAACCAAAGCAAAGCAAATGGTACCATAGCATATGGGAACGTTGCCACCTGGCAGATGGAAATCTGCTTTCACAAAGAAGAAAGTTTCAGTGAAACCTTCAGCGATGCAGTGTGAGGTATTGAGAATCAATGGGATGCCCAGGGAATTTTGTGTTATTAAATGCAAGCCTGAAATTATAACTGTTCACTCAGGTTTTTATTTGTCTGAGGAATAACACAAAGATTTGATGCTTTATAAAGGTAACAAATAACTCTTATCTCAATGATTGCAGTTTATTCTACTGAGTAAATTGCCTTTTTCTTTTTTTGGTGAAAAGACTAACAACCGCTTTTGTCTAAACTTTGGTAGAGATGACAACTGTTGCTGATATTAACAACAAATGGAAAATCAATAAATTGACAGGCAGTTTCATAAGAATACCTAACAACAGAGATTTCTTCTGATGTTAAAAGTACACGTACTTTCTCTGAGTTTTCTCTCAAAAAATTGCTTTTCAATTCGGCGTTCTCTCAAATAGTCTTTTAAATTAAATGTTGTCCAGCTACTGTACATTACATTGTACTCTAGGCAAATTTCCTTCCACCCACCTTCTATTCTCATTGACAAGTAATTATCATTTGCAATGGCTGTCACATGTACTTTTTCAAAATGATTTCCTCTTCAACAATGGCCAGCAACAAAATGTGGCATGATATTCATGATGTCCACAGAGAATGTTATCTGCAAATGAATAACATATTAATGGAAAGTTAGCAGTGAAGAAAGGAGATACTCCCCATTTTAGTGGGTATTAAATCAAATGCATTTTAATTGTCTGCATTTTTTTGATGTGCTGTTAGTTGCCACACAAATTTCTTTATGCATTTAAAACATTTGTAAGCCCATCTCTCTCATAATACAATGAGTGTGGGCAGTGAATAAGGATTCAAGCTGAAACAAAATAGCAACCCAAACCAACAGGATAAGTAAACAAAAATGTGTGAGGTCTAAGGACATTCCATTTCTAGTCTAATAATTAGAACCAAATTGATCAACCACAAGGCTAGTTTAATCTTGTGGTCCAAAATATGGGGTGACATCAGTGGTGGGATTCAGCCAGTTCACAACACTTCGGGAGAACCAGTTGTTAACTTTCTGAACAGTTTGGTGAATTGGTTGTTGGAAGAAATCATTAGGGCAGAGAACTGGTTGTTAAATTATTTGAATCCCATCACTGGGTGACATACATTGCAGACCAGCCCTGTGATGTTAAAATCTTTGATTTTTACATTTATGTGGATAATTCTTACTGGCATCTTTGGAGGACACCCCCTCCCACTTAGAATATTTCCAACAGGCATCTCTACTTCTTTATCTATTTGGAACCTGCTCTTTGATACAAGGCATCAGATAGTTTTGAGAATTTTATTTATTTATTTGCTTCTGAGAATTTGACTTTTTGTTCTCAATCTGCTGAGGTTTGTTTGAAGCTCCTTATTTCTTCACCTTTTTGGCTTTGCAGTGTTCATACTCAATATTTTCTCATTAGTGGGAACTCTTGATTACATCCCATTCAGACTACATTCCATTCGCCAACTTTCTTTCCCATGCCATAAAGCCAAGGGATCCTTTAACTGTCTATGTTGAAGATTCATCTCCCCCAGCCACAAAACTGCTGAGATGCTGTAGTATGGAAAACTTGAAAATGTACCATAGAGTTGGTATCTGAATGAAGTGGAGAGGTGAGGGGGGCAGTTGCTATCTATTTATTTTACTTAATTTTTCTCTGAAGTGGAGATTGGGGAATTTTTGCAACTCTGGGACCTGAGGTGACTTGAGGGAAGAAAACTGAAGAACTAGCAGTTTTCTGTTGGAGGAAGTAGTGATTGGCTAATGATGATATCTACTTATTCTCAATGATATCTGCTCTATTTTCTATTCTCTTATTCTACTACACTACGAAAACCAGCTCATAATGCTATAGTAAGGTAACCTGGTCTTAGTTATAAGGTTTCAAAAAGTAGAGCCGCTCTTTCTCTCTCTCTTCTTTATCCTGCTGTTCACTTTCATTCAGGCTTTTCTGTAATAGATTGTCTGTATCATAAACCAATCCATTACCTCTACTTGGAGATAAACAACCTACTCTCTAACAAGCAGTTTGGCTTCAGAAAAAAACTGTCCTGCAATCTGCAACTCTCACACTGCAAAAACATATGGACTTCACAACTCGACCAGGGTAAAGTAATAGACGCAATTTATATAGATTTCTGTAAAGCCTTTGACTCAGTGGTACACGACAAATTATTTCTAAAACTAAAATCTTATGGCATTTCCGGTTCCCTGCATAAGTGGACAGCTGTGTTCCTATCAAACAGGCAACAAGTGGTCAAAATAGGGAACCCCCTATTAAATCCCACACCTGTTAACAGTGGTGTCCCCCAAGTTGGCATTTTAGGACCCACACTTTTTATACTTTACATTAATGACCTTCGCAAACATATTATAAGCAATTGCATTCTCTTTGCTGATGATGTAAAACTATTCAACACCACTGACAATGCTCCTACCCTACAAAAAGACCTTGACTATGTATCAGAATGGTCAAACAATTGACAACTCCAAATCTCAACCAATAAATGCTCTGTCTTACACATTGGCAAACAAAATCAGAACACAAAATATAAACTGGACAGATACGACCTCGTGGATGACCCTCATTCTGTCAAGGACCTTGGAGTACTCATCTCAAATGACCTAAGTGCTAAGTGCTCACTGTAATAGCATTGTCAAAAAGGTTTTCTTTTTTGTTATTTTTATTTTTGAAAATGTGATTTTGGAATAGTTTAATTATACAACTAATTAAAATGTGGATTTTTTTTTTGAGAAGGGAACTAATGGAATGTAAAATGTTATAAAAAACTGGAATACCATCCAAGGGAGAAGAGTAGCAGCAAGGAAAGGAAGAAAGGGAGGAGAGAAGAGAGGGGGAAGTAGGAGAGGGAAGGAAGGAGGAGAGGTAGAGGAGGAGTGGGAGAAAGAAAGGGAGGAGGAAAGAGGAAGGAAGTAGGGAAGGAAGAGTAGAAGGGCTGCAACACCTGGAAGGCTGGAATGGTATGAAAGAAACCCTGAAATTTAAAAGGTATAAGAAGGTATAAGAAAATGGAAAATGGAAAAGGAGAAAAAATATTATCATGAAATGAAATGAAATATTATATGTAAAGATAAAATCATATGTATGGACAATAAAATTTAAAAATTTTGGAAAAAGAAAAAGAAAAAAGATATCCTAATCAGGATTTGCTCTCAAAGGGCTGTCCCTTTCAGACTGTTGCAACAAGGCACTGCTGTTGTGACACAGGCTTGGTTGTTCTTCCTGTGGTTCTCCAAGCACTAGACCCTAGCCCTGTTGTGTTATAGTTGCACTGTGGTTTTTCTTCTGTTATATGTAGGATTTAAAGCTGGAGACTTTGGGCAGAGAGGGACCAAAAAGACTTCTAAAAATGCAGTAACCTCTTAATATAAGAAGTGAGAATTTTCCCATTAAATGTTCTTCAGTTCACCAGCACCGTCATACTGTGGTTTTCTTAACAACTCCACAAGTGATGACCTGGAGTCAACTTGGGTGGGCTTTCCTGCTGAGCCAAGGAAAGCAACAGCTGATTATTGTGCCAATTTCAATTCAGCAGTGACGAGGGGCAACAATTATGCAGAATTGAAATGCTCTTGTTTGTGCTGTCCCAAGTGCATTCCTTACTGTGTTGGTTTGCAAACTCTCTCTTCCGTATGCCAATCATTTCCTTTCACTTGCTTTTCTAGCAAGGTTTCATTTAATCACTCCTCCCCCAAATTAAAAAGCTCCTGCCTTCAAAATCTTTCTTTATATGGGCACATTTTCTGTTATCTATAATCCATCCCCTGGTGTATCTTTGGGCCCCTTCTATTTCCATGATAGCGTATTCATAATTAAGTTCAGCCTTCCATGTATAACAATGATTAATATAATAAGCTATAATGTTGTCAGTCTTATCCCATGAGTGATTACTGTTAATTTAAATTTCCAGTTCTAGAAAGTACAGCATTGTACAGATGGGTCTAGAAATTAAAACACACACACACATGCGTGCTCACACCCGCACACATACACTCAAAACTTAACGACTATCATAACATTTCTGAAATCAAGAATTTCTCTATTGGTTTCAATTAATTTTGGATGGTAATCAAGGAGAAAGAGGAAGGAAGGGAGGGAAGTTATGCACTAATTGCTTGGAAAAGAACAACACAAATGTCTTCAAAAATAAGCTCACTCTTAATACACATTTACACCCTCCCCCACATAAGGAAATAATTCATTATATTTTGTTAGCAGAAAAGCTGTGGAATTTTAAATACTGGCTTTGTTTGAATATAACCCTAAAGGAGATGTCCATAACTTCCTCAATAAATATGGACAAGACTCACACAAAATATATTCCTTTTACTTTACATATAATTAAAATGGATCCTTGGGCCTCAGATGATGTACCTAACCCCTGATGTATTTTAATAGAATGATACTCAGTTTAGGAGAGTTTTCTATGCACCTCTATTTGACCCCGATCTAGTTGTGGAAGTGTACTGGTACAGTAGTGGAAACTTTTATTTTCATGTTTAATTAATTAATTGGTATAATTTACTGGTATGTCTGAACCTGGAGGAACTGTGGTTGCTTCTGTTGCTTAAGATTTAGTAAACCAATCTACGTTCACACTATAGTTTCTTCAGTTGGCTTGTTTCTATAAAGCACAGATAAATGTATATGCAGTTCACAGTGCTAACAGTAGTTTTGGTAGTTTAAGCTAAAGTACATTGAATTGAAACCAGAAGTGGAAACTTTTGGTCTGCTTTCTGCAGTTACGATGGACTTGGAAGGAAGAGGTTCATCGAACTTCTATCAGTTAACGATAAACCTTAATGTAGCACAGTCTTCCTCATTTGGGAATTGCCATCCCAACACATCTGGAAAGGAATGGACAAGGGAGGCTGTCTTAGCACAACGTCCATATGGAATCCATGATTCTTTCCAATGAGACTCCCGCAAGATCCATCAGTAATTGGTTACTTTCATCAGTACTAAATGTCAAAGTTAAGAGGGAGAAATGCACATTATTCCCCCCCCTCAAAAATGAAAATAATGGGACTTGTCCTAGGAACCATGTCTGGTTGTGTCAATGAACTCCTTTGAAATGATGCAGTATCAGGATTCTCCCTCTGTGGAGCAGCTATTACATGAACAGGATGTCCATGGTGAGGAGTCAAAAAAGTCAAGGAATTGGCCATGGCTGCATGTTACAGGATGCACAAAACAAGTCACGTTCCTTGTTTTGTTCATCGTATCTAAAAAGGGGCTGGTTGCATTTGCAATTTAGATTTTTTTTTGGACACCTCCTCTCCTACAGTGGATGCCTGTTGTCTCTACATTGGGAATGATGGCAATAAGTTGACTGGGTGTGAGTTGGAAGTAGGACAAGATTGTGGCACTTTGTTCTGAATAGTTTATCTTTATTTTTATCCTCCCCACCCGCATATAACCAGAATAAAAAGAGAATATTCCTTCCACCTAGGAGATGAAACTACTGCAAAAATACAGCAAAAGTCATTCATTTGGCTCAGCCACCAAGAAAGCAGCCTTATTAAAAACCCACAAAAGGTTCCTTTAGAAACGTGTGCATGTTAATGCTCTTTTCTATTTTTTTAAATAATCCCAATGGACACTTTGGCCTGCATAGAAAGGAAGCATCACTCCATTAGGAAATGGAGTTTTACAACAGAGATGTCCTGATATTTACTATTAAGCCCTGTCATATCTTTTGTGTGGTGATGAACAGGTGTTAATCTGCTTTGAGAAAGAGGCTGAGAGTTTGGCTTTGTTCCTAATCACAGCCATTGGCAGTCATGCAGCAATTCTAGCCTCTTCTTTCATAAATTGGCTATGAATATTGAAGAGGAACTGTTCTTTTTCGCCGCACTCCAGACTAATGTGCATCTCCACAACTATTTCTTAATAAAGCCACCACATTATAAAAGCAAGTTTCCCCCCCCCTCATGTCACTGTTGAAAATCACACCGAATGCTGAATGAGCTAAGAGAGAAGGCAGAGAGGGAAAACACCATGTGGTTCGCTCTTATAGCATAATCACCCTTCCAGATCATGATTCTTTTCACAGACTTGGGTTTAACTCCTGCCATCCCTTGCCACCGTGGCTTGCCCATCCCACTAGGGATGTGGGAAGGGATGCAAATCAGCACATCTACCAGGTTGAGAAATCTGATCCAAAGGATCCCACAGTGAGCAAAATACTTAGGCCAATACAAGCTTTCAGTATGAAGCTAGAATGGATTTGCTGCCCACATTTTCAGAATGCCGAGAGGTAGGAATGGAGCTTTGCATAACAATTGAAGCCTCAGGATTCCCGCTGACTGCATCCCAGATCATCATGCACCGAACACAAAATATAAAGTTGGCATATTTGGTTGAACAGGTTTAGAATTCCCTATGGCACTATTGGCTTAGCTGCATGTGGAAAGGAAGCAAGAAAACAGCAAAGAGAGCTACATACAACCACAGGGTCCGCTCCTGGGCAAGTGAGCAGGGTATTTGCTCACCAATCAGTCTGGATTAGCCATTGGCATACTGCATACTGTATGTAGTATTCATTTCCATGTGAATATCAACAGTCACTTTGGGCTATACACTGGCAAGATTTTTTGGGAATGCTCATTTTTCGCTTCCGGCCATTAGACATACTTTGCTTTTAAAAATAGGGGGCATGTTATTTTAGAGCTGGAAGCCATAAATAAAGTTTTATTTAAAAGAAGCATCCTTGAATAGACTGAAATGTCAGAATAAAAGGAACCATGGGCTTACAGTAAGCTAGAAGAGGTTACAAATGGAAAGAGGTGACTGCCATTAGGGAAGAAAATAGAACAGGCTCGAGTAAACATTTTAGCAGTGGAAGCCCGTATGAATTGACAACTGTTGAAAATCACAGAGAAGAAGAAATGGATAAATAGTAAAAAGAAACATCTGGCCTTATCTGAAATCTGTTGGCTCCAGTTACCAAATGTACAGTACATTTATAATATTATTATAATATTACATATTATAATATTACAGATGTACAGTACATCTATAATATTAAAACATAATATGCATGTTCAACCAAATTACAAAAAAAAATATTAAAATGGCATTGAAGCTTTTGGGGGTAAAACATTAATTGGTCTAAATCTTTCTGAACTGATGTCAAAATGAAAATTCAAGATATACTGGACATGTAATTTGAAAACAAGACCAGTTTATATTCCTTAGCAACTTGTATCAAACCATGAATCTTACCATGTCTATGGACAGATATTAAAGATTCAAGATAATAACCCAACAATAAAAAAGACCACTATGCTGAATGCTTTTTCCCCCTAGAAAAGGAATGATATAAAATACCATTTGTACTAATTTGTGTTTTTGGAGAATAATTATCAAATGGCATTAATTTCTGAAGAAAAGAAACTCTTGACAAACAATGTTTATGAAGGGTCATCTCTGATTTCAGTGAAATAATTTGAATATATATACTTCATCAAGATATATCCAACTTGCTGCTACTTCTGGAGTTCATTAACAAATTTTCCAAATAATATTTTAACAAGAATCAAACACTATCCTTATCAAAATGCTAAAATTTAAGAACTAAGATATGTGTATATACTATATTGCATTCTATAGGAAAAGTATTTGACCCTGGCATTTTAACATTCTTCATAGTTTTTGTATTTTGATTTTTGTCATCTAAATAAACTAAGAGATTAGCTAATTTTGTTGATTGTTCAAATACAGAAGATTCAGAATTGATTGGAAGAAAATTCTTATTAATAGAGTCATGGTGGTGCAGTGGTTAGAATGCAGTATTGCAGGCTAATTCTGCTGACTGCCAGCAGTTTGATTCTCACCTAAGCTCAAGGATGACTCAGCATTCCCTCCTTCCAAGGTCGGTAAAATGAGGGCCCAGATTGTTAGGGGCAATGTGCTGATTCTGTAAACCGCTTAGAGAGGGCTGTAGAGCACTTTGAAGTGGTATATAAGTCTAAGTGCTATTGCTAATTCATTCAAACAGTTATCTCTGAGGAAATTTTTCTTCTGTGCAACTGGATCTTCATGCATAAATCTAATTAGGTTTGCCTCATGCAGATGAAATCTGCAGGGCATAAAATATTTTCTCCTTGCTGCACCATCTAATCAGGTTAGGCTGGCACTTGGTTTTGACTAGAACAGGAAATAACCATTAAGTTTCTGCTTCTTGAAAAAGTTAGCACTGTGATGGCTAACCACTTGTGTCTCAAGTAAGGTGAAAGCAATGGGTTATGAATTTTTAAAGCAAATAAAAAAAATAAAGAACATTTAAAAGCTTTGTCGGGCTGGGCCAGGTCTTTCCCAAAGCAGCAGAGTAAGTATGTAAATGTGACATGCGGTGCTCTCTAAAATGTAAAATCCAAAGAAGTTCATTCTGTCTCAGTAGTCAGGCATGGGATGTATCTAAAAACATATAATGGGAAGCCATAGGGAGTCTGTAATGAAAATGTGAAACTGTGATATTTTGCTGGACCAAAGAACACCGAAGTTGGTTTTCTGACTTTCCCCTGACAATGAGTTTATTAGAAGCACCAGGTTTATTGATTGATATCACACTGGCTTACTGTCATCTTTAATATTATGTGAAGCAACTAAAATACAGTCAGTGCTGCAGGCTGTGAAATATCATGAAATCTGATGCCTACAACTGGTTTACTCTTTTGATTGCTTAAAAATGTTTAGCAGCAAATACGTAATTGGACTTTTTGTAGAAATCACAGGATCTAAAATGACAAGAAGAGAAGGCTTTGAAACATGCTTCAGTAACATTTGATTTCTGGTTGTTGATTTGTTCCTGAATTTTCCACAAAATGCATGAATGATTTGCTAGTCTTTTTGGAGCAAAAACATCAGTCTCTAGATACTGTAAGAATGGAATGGAATCTGAGAAAGTTTATGCGCAGAAGCTAAGCCTTGTGGGAAAGTAAGTTAGTCTTTCAGGTGCCAAAATACTTTCTGTTATTAATATGTGTGAATCGGTGGCTAACATGTCTTCTAGTTCTTTGCTTTGTGTACTGAAATGGGATTCACCCAATTATTTCTCTAGAAAAGTATTTCCACTCCCAGGTGCAATTAGACTTTCCTTCTTTCCAGAACTGGCATTGTTGTGTTCCTAAGTAGCTTGCGGGTTCCTCAGGTTGAATAACTTGCTAGGTTTGCCCTTGAGAAAGAAGTAAGGAAATTGTTCTCTAGACTAGAGTACATTTTACATTTGCTGTGTTATAGAAGGGTGTAGGTTAACATTATCTTATATAGCCAAACTATATAGAGCTTGAGATCCTGAAAAAAAATCAGGAAGGTGGTCAGATACAGCACTTAAATTCCAGTTGGTCACTTTTGGCCCAAGTAGTCTGTGTAGTTCCTTGTACCCATTCAGGGCTGCTTTAATGCATGGGCCTTATGGGCACTTGCCCGTGAGCCTCATGAACATAGGGGCCCCATACTAATCTGTGCATGTTAACCCTTCAATGCACCTTGTATCCTATAAATACAGCAACATATTTATTACATTTTATTGCATTTTTTAAATTAATGCTAACATACAAATATATGTTTCATTTTATCGATCATTCGTATTTTTATTCCTGTGAGTAGTAGTCATAGGGACCCCAGTACACTGCTTTGCCCCGGGGGCCCATCATGCTGTTAAGACGACCCTGTGCCCATTCCCTTATTTGCTCGACAATTATCCCTGATCCCTTTCCAAAAGCTGAAAATGCTGCTTGTTGCTAAAAGAATATTTCTGGGTAGAAAAGAAGAACTAAAATTAATCTCAGTATAATGGGAAGAACCCTCTAAACAAAAGAGTACTAAACTACGTCTTATCTATCACCTGGTGTTTGGAAGTGTGCATTAGTGCTGTTACTATTATTGTAACTATGCATTCAAGCATGTCACTAGACTCACCAGGATGCTGTTTCATTAATATTAATCCCGAATCTCTTTTATACTGGCGTATTTTCTCTGCCAAAGAGTGTTTTTAATAATGGGGTAAATTATATCCAGAGCACATATTTTCTCACTATTGGTCCAATCTACAATGTGTGCTCTAAAGTGCACAGCTTGTTTCCTAGCAAGGGCTGGGATTTGCAGACATTTGTAAAGAAAGCCGCTGGTCTCTGCTCCTCGTTACAGAACAACACGTCTCTCTTCCCCAGGAAGTTCACTTGGAGAGATCATAATTTGATGAATTTTTAAAACTGCTTTCCAGCTGATTGCCACTGCAACTCTTCTGGAGCAGTGAACTTTGCATGCATGGGTTTGCTGGGCCAGCCTTTCCTTAGAACCTGGCTTTTTGTAAAGTCTGTTTTGGTACCGAAGACTTAGTTAGTCATCCACTTTGAATCATGTCTCTTGTGCCCTCTGGCAGCAGGAAAGTAGCTATGTAGGGAGAAGATGAAAAGTTTTTGGTGCTTCAGCTTGAAGAGACTAAAGTCTTGAGCAGACAACTGCAGTAGCCCCCGAAGCTTCAACTGCAACTTACTGCTACCCCATTCATTTATTTAATAGCAAGTTACTTGATCTGGTTGCAGGTCCCAGGGTGACATAGAAAACACAAAGCACAGTCCAGCCAATGCCATTTATGTCTACATTTTATCAAGGTGTATGGCCATTTAACTCACCTGTGGTGAGTCTGGGCACTGGGCAGGATTAAAACGTAACATAACAAATAACTGCCATCACCAAGAAGGCAACAAAAGCCATAATACAACCAGTGCTAATCTCTCATAATATCAGACCTTTATAAACTTTTATGGCAACTCTGATGCTGGGTACAAACTACAGAAGACAGACAGTTCTTCACATAAGTGATCTTATGCCATGAAGGATTTTATGGCAATCAGTAGTTTGGGTATTGTGCCTGAAAACCCACTGTTAACCAGTGGAGCTCATGTTACATGGCCATGACATGGCATGCTCATAATAGCAATAGTACTTAGACTTATATACAATTTCACAGTGTTTTACAGCCCTCTCTAAGCAATTTACAGAGTCAGCATATTGCCCCCAACAATCTGGGTCCTCATTTTACCGACCTCAGAAGGATGGAAGGATGAGTCAACTTTGAGTTGGTCAGAATCACATTCCTGAAGTGAACAGTGAGTTAGCCTGCAGTACTGCATTCTAACTATTGTGCCACCATGGCTCAATGGCCTGTGCCACTGCATTTTGGACCAGTTATAGCTTCCAAGTGATTTTTCAAGGCAGTATAATATAGACCACATTGCAATAGTCCACATGTGGAAATGGACAAAGCTTGAGTCAATGTTTGAAGCATACTGATGGTATTTAACCACATGATGATGGATGATCTCACCTATCAGTTTGACGTATATGTTGAAAAGAAGTGGAGAGAACAGGGAGATCTGAGAAAACTTACTAACATTTAGTGGAGCCAACTTTAGAAGAAAGAGAATTACCATAATACCATGTCTTCTGCTCCCAACCCACTTAAGATGGAAACTGTAGAGAAATAAAAAATGGTTAGATTGGGTGCACAAGCCTCATCTCAGTCCTGACACAGGACATCAACAAATATCAATGCTATCTCTATACCCATGCTGAAACTGAAATGAAAAGAGGCCAAATAATCAATTTCCTCTAGGGCTCTCTGAAGTTGTAAACTGATCACCCTCCTAATAACTTTCCCTAGGAAGGAATGGTTGGAAACCTGACAAAAATTATCCAGCCATGCTGGATACGGGCATGGTTTATTTAGAAAGAGATGGACCACTGCCTATTTAAGAGCCAGCAGAATCAATTACTTCCCCTTCAAGGATGCATTCACCATCACTTGGATATAGCTACACATCCTCTCCCCAGAGGCCTTGACCAACCAGGAAGTTCATGAATTTAATACACATTTATAGTTCTAAGGATCTTGTCTACTTCATCAGGACCAACAGACACAAACTCTTCTCAGATGACTATGCCAGACAGTGCATATTTAGCCACAGTCCAACTCAGAATGGGTCCAAGTGATTGCATCTGCCTTGCAGAGCTGCCACAGATGTTTTGCTGGCCCTCCCTATAGAGGAAGGATTGGGTACTTTAAACAGAGTTATCGGCTAGATGTCTGTAGATGCAGTGAGTGTGAAATACAGTTAGCTTTTCTGCTATTCTCATCATAAGGTAACCTTTAATAAAGGTTCTTTATTGGCTCTTACCCAAGCTCAATTAAATCGGAAAGAAGAGTCCACACAGACCTTGGCATTGAGTGAACTTAGTCTCAGATAGACAGCTACTACCAACCAAGCAACATGTAAACATTGCACAATCCTTGCCATGCTCTCCCCATGTAGCTAAAGTCAAATTCACATTCCCAAGCCCTATTGAGATTCCACCCTATCTACCCTCCCCCCACCTGGAAACAGACATCCATGATCCAATTGAAACCATCCACTCAACACTAACAACTGAACTCTCTTAATAAAAGTTATCAGTCTGGTTCCTTCTATTAGACACTTATTCAAAATGTTGGATAGAAACCTCTGGGAACCTCTACTAACTAGGTGCAATTTGTTGCGAATTTCATTACCACTGCAGCATTGCTAAATTTTCAGCAGCTGAGCAGTGGTGTCTGCAGCCCAGCTCCATATACACTACTAGAGAGATGATTGGCAGGGCTACCACTGCCACTCTTCTAGCAGTTTGCCACAATTCCAACTGGCTGCACAGCCCAGTTCCAACTTTAGATCCTACACCAGCTTTATCCTTATCCACTACTTGAAAAGCTGTCATGAACTTTATTTACCAGTGACTTCTGCAGTCACCATAACTACTGGATGAACTCAGAGCCCAAAGAGATTCTGAAGACTTTTTGGGTCTTACAAGTTCCACCGATTAGCAATAACATACTTACACCAACAAGACCTATGGTCCATACTATCCAGTGCTGAAAAATTAGAAAACTGCTAGAAGGTTCTGGGACAAGGTCATCGTCTAAGTGGTCAACTGGAGAATCATTTTGACTAGATTCACAGAATGCACTAAAGCTGGGGTACAAGTGCAGACCATGAGTTGGCATCATCCCTAGTACAGTCAGTCTATAAGGTCCTCAGATTGAATGGGAATGAAAATCCTATGGGGAGAGCAGTTAAGAAGCAAAACGGGCACATTAAGCCTTGAAGTCACTTCAGGGACCCATTTCCTTTTATAAAACTAATAAGGAGGGGAGGTCTTGACATGCCACATAAAGCTTGCTGCTGCCCTCAAACTGCAGAAGCATCATTAGTTAGGCCATAATGGAGATTGTTTGGTTTTGGCTTAGTGAGTCTGAAACCAATTGCTGTGTTGATTCGGTAAGTCTAGGCAAAGCGTTGAAGGGAAATTTTGCTTCTGTGCTTCAAGCAGCTGCATTTGAATAGACCTCCGGAAATCCTGGACATCCTACTGGAGGCATCAGAAAAACTTTCTCTGCAAGAGTATCTTTGAGAACTGTAGAATGTTTTGAAGAAGGGAATTCGTTGCCTCAAATTCTCACTAGGGAGAACTGCATGCTCTCTGTGGCTGACTTTGCATAATAAAGTGAAGTGATCTTGCCCTATTATTTCGAACAACAAAGTTAAGCCAAATATGCCATACCTTAACAGAGCATAGCTAGTTAAGGAACAGAATCCTAGGAGAATTTTTTTTAAAGCCAGAGAGATACCCCTCAAATGGGTTTCTTTAGTAAGTGTAAATGCTGCTCAATCTCCAGAATGCAATCAGGTATCATTCTGATAAAATCCATACAGGAAGTAAAATTCTAAAGCCTGGAATTCTGTTACATATTAAAACTGACCGAAATGAAAAAGTCATCAAGTGCTACTCACTGCAGTGCTGGGAGAATTTCCCCTGACAAATGTTTTCTCCCATCATATTAAGCCAGGGGTGTCAAACTCACGTCGTCATGTTGTCATTACGTGATGTATTGTGACTTTTCCCCTCTTCGCTAAAATAGGGTTGGGCCTGGCCAGCGTGTGATGCATCTGTCCTGCAGGCCACAAATTTGACACCACAGTATTAAGCAATGTGAAACATTTGGGCTGCTATGAAAAGGTAGCAGTTTTTAACATCTTATTATTAAATTTGATTTGGGAGGTGATACAGTGGGTATGCTATTTGTTCCCAATCGAACATTTTCATTGGTTCTTTTATGTCCAATTACTGTCCAAGAACATAAACCAGGGAGCTACTGATAATTTTGTTCTGTTTTATTTCTACCATGAGAATAGAAAAGATCTTATTGATGGGGTAAAGGGAATAAAACCAAATAGGAAGAATGTTTTTTGGTATAAACTATGAACATATTGGTAAAGCAGTCCTTGTATTTACCTTGAACAAATATAACATCTCAACAAATGAATAGAAATGTTCCCTAAGTGTTATTCATATTGTGGTGCCCTTTGAAATGTACTACAGTCCTTGAAAAGACTTCTTGTTTCCACTTACATTTCCTGAAATTGTTCTACACAATACCAGTTGTTTACAAAGGCAACTGGGCTTGAAGCAAAGTACACGGTGCTCAAAAAGCGATCAGCCAGCCAATAGCAAGAAATGATACTCGCCGAAGGAGACAAACAGGATTACAGCACATTTTGTTCCAACTTAATAAACAAACAAACAAAAAAATCTTAAGGGTTACTGCTTAGATTGTTAAGTGGAATGTTGCAAAATATGCATAATTTAAGAGTGAGGCAATCAGGTCCTTATTTCCATAACCTTTTTATTTTACAGTGTGCTTTGTGCACATGACTGTTCTTTCCTTCCAAAAGTCTCTATAAACAGATAAAGAGCAACCACAGTTTTGTTAGTCCATTAAAAAAAAATGCAATCGATTATATCACGAAACTATATTTATTTATGGAATATGGAATAATATAATTTGAGGTAGTTTGGTCTAGTGGTTAAGGCACCAAGCTAGAAACCAGTTCTTATCCCACCTTAGTCATGAAAGCTGGTTGGGCGAGTTTGGGTCAATCACTCTGTCTAGTCTACTCTGTCAAGCTCTGGTGAAAACCCAATTGGTCAATTCCTGTCACAAAACTCACAATCTGAGTTTCAGATTACTTTTGAGGAATGAAAACATTGCTTCCTTTAGGTTCTAAAACCAAAATCTCCTTTCTACTGCTTTTATCATGGGCAAAAGTCAAAAACTCGCAGTCTGGCTGAGAATAGTACTCAAGGAATATAGGTAGCACTCGCACAACATGCTTAATTAGGCTAATTCCCAATCTAGGGGATGCTATTTCCTTGTGGCTTAGCATGTCATGGACCTCTTATGATCCAATATCTTGCACAATTCCAGAAAATGGATTGAATTAATAGACAAGGTAATTGTGTTGTGAGAATTCTGTTATCCAGTAGTAGCCTTATACTTTTGAAATTAGCAGTACACCAACATGCCAATGAGGTCAAAGGTCATAAGTTGGGAAAATATATTGCTCTCATATCACTTATATTCAAGTGAGGGAAGGTCAATTAGCAATGGCAGAAAAGGAAAAATCATGAGTAGAATGGAGACTGAGCTGATATATCGACCTTTTAATGATTGTCCCCATAGAATTCTATACTTAGACTGTCAGAAACTCTGAAATTGTTTGAATTTTGAGAGAGACTGAATATATGGGTATGCATGGTTCTCCGTCTTTATGCACTAGAGCATCCTGGCAGGGGATTCTCACAGATTAGAGCAGAGGTCCACAATTCCTGGTCCATGGCCCTCTATTGAGCCTTGAGCCTTTCAGAACCGGGCTATGGAAGTGGTGCACAAGCATGTGCGCATGTACTCCATTTGTGTGAGCAGTGGGCACACATTCCTGGGGCTCATACAAATGAAGTTGTGCTTGTGTGCATGCGTGAGCCCACCGGTCACATGGAACTATCCCTCTTCCCTACCTTGCCTGACTGCAAAACCAGAAAGGTTGGGGAACTCTAGACTACAGCATGCTGGCTGGGGGATTCTGAGAGATGAGGTCCACCCTTCTTATAGTAGCCAAAGTTGAGAAACCCTGGACTAGAGAGCTGCAGGACCTTCTTACAGTAGATATCTTAAGAACCAGTCCATTTTATGGTTTCATGGCTACTGTAATTCAGGGGTGTCAAACTCAAGGCCCGGGGGCCAGATCTGGCCCATGGGTGCTTAGATATGGCCCATGGGGCTGCCCTGGAAACAGTGAAGGACTGGCCTGTGGTGCCTCTTCCATTGAAAATGGAGTTTGGGAGGGCTGTAGGAGCTCTGTTTTCGCTGACAGAGGGTTGTAGGATGCCGTCACAGCTGAAAATGAAGCTTGGGAGCCTATTTTCTCTGGCAGAGCACTTGGGCCGCCACAGGCGTCCCTGACATGAGTGACATGAAGCTGGCCATGCTTACCCTGGCCACAGCCAATTCCCTCCCCCCAAACATAACCCTGATGCGGCCTTCAATGAACTCAAGTTTGACACCCCTGCTATAATTATTACTGACCAATAAGAGGTTCATATTTCTGGTTTCATTCTTATTGGAACTTGTTAAGCACAGGAAACATTCTAGTAAGGGGTCTTAGCTAATGGAGACGTCCATCAAGGATGAAACAAGTCCCACAGTGCCTCTTATTGGATTGTTAGCATTATATTGAGAGAAAGATAAAAAGGGAATGGGAAAGGCTTTTAAAAGGTGGGAAAGGGAAGAAAAAGAGAGATTGGGAAACATTTCAGAGATTTTTAAAACCAAGAAGGAGAGGAAGAATAGATGCCACTCTATCAAGTGGAGTGTAGACTCTGATTATTGAGACTGAGATTAATGCAATTCAGACTTTAATGTTAATATATCCATTTCCCAAACCTACCGTATGTCTTAACTGGAATACAATTATCTTGTTAATTTTTTCTGTTGGATATATAATTTGTACATAGTAGGTGTGTGGATAAACTGACGATAATATTTTATTTGGGGACCAGGTCTGGAGTGTCAAAAATGGCCTACACTGAGACACACACTTTCCTCTTTAGTCTGTATCTCAAACCAACATTAAAATAAAAATATATTAATTAAAATAAAATTAAACTTTTATCTGATTGCGTGGCATATATAACAGACAAACAAGCGTTTTAATTTTCAGCAAAATCAAATGAAAGTAACACATTTCTCAGGAAGATAGACAAAATTTCATAGAAATTAGTGCAGGTTTATCAAAAATTAGTTTTCTTTGAACATTGATGCTTTGCGGGCAAGAAAAAGATTCAGAATGATAGAAATTGCTGTTTAGGGCACTGAGTACAACCCCCTGTTCATTGCAGGAATCCACATTAAGGCCCCGCACAAAATCACTGGCTAACTTCCAGGTGAATACCTCCAGTGAAAGGAAGCTCTTGTTACAATATGTGGGAATGAATGACCAAGGGAGACAAGGGACAGAGCTACAGCCAGGGGAACAGCAGCTTAGCCTGCAAAAGGAATGTGGACAGGGCAAACATCTCAGAAGGCACCGTCTCTAGTTTCTTGGGCTGCAAAGGTGATGAGGAAGGAACGTACTTCAAGTCTGGCAAGGTTCTATTGCTAAGCTTACATTATAAAGCAGGCCTGTCAAACTGGCAGAACCGGGTCGGATGCGTCACGCATAGGCCATGGCCACCCCAGCTCCGCAAAGGCAAAAGCATCGCGATACATCACGATACATCATGTGACGCAATCGGGTTTGTCTTATAAAGGTTACATTAATAAAGTACAATGAGTTCATTTGGTCAAGCTTCCCATCTGGACTACCTTGTTATGCTGACATCAAGTCTCAATGTATGTTACTTCCTCCTTGGAACTCTAGCTTTAATATCTTTTTCAGAAATTCCCACCCACACTGAGTAGCTGTTCCTATCAATTTATTTTGTTATGGAATCCTACATATCATTGCCCTGAGTTTATTAAAATTGTACATTTTGAAAGTCCAAAATAATATTCAGCTATATTTAACTTCACTTTCCCAACATTCCTGCTCCTTGCACTTTGTTGATTAAGTTTTTTCCTGTTAACCTATTGGTTAATGACAAGTCAGTGTGTCCTTCTCCCCCCACCTTTGAAGGAGAAAGTTTTCAGCAAGACAAGCCAGAAATTTCCTGAAGGGATCATGTTTGGCAGAATTTGCTTCCCAGCAGATGCTGAGGTAATTAAAGTCTTCATCACTTATTCATGCCTCTGTGAAGGATCTGCAATTTGCTTTAGAAAGCATCTTATACATTTTTTCCTTAATTTGACAGGGGAGGGGCTAATACACAGTAATCACAGTATTGCTTTTATTTGTTTCTTCACAGATTTTACCCCAGAAGTCTCACAAATTATTGCCAAATTCATTCACTTGGATTTCTAAGCAAATGTAAATATTTTAAACATAAAATCAATCTCTCCTTCCTTTCTATTGCTTTTGCTCTTTTTTTTTGGGGGGGGGAGAAACTGTATCTTTGAATGAAGACATTCAAGCTCTGGAAAAAGTACAGAGAAGAGCAACAAAGATGATTAAGGGGCTGGAAGCTAAAACATATGAAGAACGATTGCAGGAATTGGGTATCTTTAGTCTTGTGAAAAGAAGGACTAGGGGTAGCAGTGTTCCAATATTTGACAGGCTGTCTCAAAGAATAGGGGGTGTCAACCTATTTTCCAAAGCACCCGAAGGCAAGAAAAGAATCGAAGGATAGAAACTAATCAAGGAGAGAAGCAACCTAGAACTAAGGAGAAATTTCCTAACAGTTTGAACAATCAACCAGTGGGATGGCTAGCCTTCAGAAGTTGTGGATGCCCCATCACTGGAGATTTTCAAGAAGAGACTGGACAGCCATTTGTCTGAAATGGTATAGGGTTAGGGGTGAAATCCATCAGGTCCTCTTCTTCTTCTTGTGCCATATCCATCATCGGACGTTGGTGATCATGTTGGCAATCCTATTTTTGTCAACGGCCGTATGAAAAAGTGCTGCTGAGTTTTGTCCAAACCAGTCCCTTAGGTGTTGAAGCCATGATGTTCTTCTTCTGCCTGGACCTCGTTTGCCGTCAATCTTTCCCTGGAGGATTAGGTGAAATATGTTGTATTTTTCTGGGTGTCACATCACATGTCCAAAATATTCTAACTTTTGCTTTTTAATGGCTTTGATGATTTCCCTTTACTTTCCCAGGCGGCTTATCACCTTCTCATTTCTTCCTTGTTGACATTCAATATAGTATAGCAGTGATTCTCAACCTGTGGTCTGCGGACTCCCCACAATGTCATCACAGGTGGTCCACAAAAGCTTGAAGTAATATTACGATCTAAATCTTGAGTAAAATCTTGGGGGTTCATGGCCATACAAGGTATTTAAAGGAAGCCCATAGTCCATGGTGAAGAAATAGTAGTAGTAGACAATCAATGTATGGCTTCATTTTTGTCTACAATCATGTCTAATCTAGATATTCTGTAAATATTCAGCAGGTGCCATATGGCTGGGAGAAAACAGTCAAAAGTTTTTGAACTTGAATGAACAGAAGGAAATGGCTTAAAATTTAAATGCTCGGGCTGACATACATGCATACATTCACACATACATACATACTTAACTTCTATGGTAGAAGGATCTTATGTATATATGTGACTTCTTCTTTGTGCTACATAAAGCAAGTAATCTAACAATGTCCAGTCTATGAAACTACTGATGTAATCTATTTCCAGATCATGGGGTTGAATTTCTGGAAAAGCGCCTTGACCTGAATGCCACTAGTAGAAAACTTTTATTTCCTCTTGTTCATTCCTCAAGCTCTCATGTTATACTGTACAACTATGCATTGTAGCCTTAAATAATTTTTTTAAACCCTCTTAAATTCGGCTGAACTATTGTTTGTGATCCTTGTTTTCTGTTTTGACATCAAATTTGCATTAACTATTATCCCTTTTGTGTGGTACCATAAAGCCAAGGATAGAAAACAGGGATGGGGAAAAGGCTAAGTTATCAAATACAGTTTCTTGACATTGTGGGTTTTATAATTTGTTAAACAGAAGGACTCAAATAGCTATGCAATAGAACAAAGCTAAAACTGGGAAATGAGAAATTGAATGACATTGAACTTGTCAGATTCATTCATCTCTCTGAACAGATAGAATCACAGTGTGCTATATAGCTGATGTCTCCGCATTAAAAAACAAAAACACAAAGATAAACAATCCAAAATAATGGATAGAAATACACACTTCTCTGTTCTTGAGCATAATTCTGCTATTCTATTGCCACAGAGAACCAACACAGTGATTAAGTTTTAATGTAGATGACATTTAAAGGTTTTTTTTAAAAAAAACATCCTCTCAGAGTTGTCTAAAATTCTGAAATGTGTTGACTCATAGAGAACAGCAAAACAGATGGTAGTTCTCAGAGTTGAATAACCCATAACAGGTTTCTTGATAATCTCATAAGTCTTTTATCTTTATTATTATTATTATTATTATTATTATTTGTATCTCAGATATTTTGGATTGCTGAAGGTCAAAGAAGAGTAAAATATACAATGTAGATTTAGGAGAGGAAAAGCTGCTTTTTATATTTCACCTGATTAATAAATATGCCTTTCTAATGATACGACATGCTGATTTGTATCTGTTTTAATCTAGTATCTGTTCATCAGGACAAAATATTTTATTTTATTTTTAATTTACATGATTTCCCACGTAAAATGAAGTGGTGTTGGGAGACACACATATCTTTTTCAAGGTGGAGAGATGGTCAAGGCTTAGAAGCACCATACCCTTTTCAACATCTCTTTCAATGAGATTGTTAGTATTTAAGATAAGAACTGTTTGATCCCCTGCTATGCAGAAGGAGAATTCTTTGTTCTTTTATATGCAGATGAAGTACTTTCCCCCTGTGAACATAAATATTACTATACCACATCTTATCTTACTTCGGTTTTTATGATCCGGAAAACATTCATGATGGAAAAGAATTTATGAAAGCCACTGGCAAGAATCTCTCCAGTATCAAGTTCATTTCGGATAAGGACACAGAAATGCAAACAAAAAAAATTGTCAGTTTTTTGTAAGCAAGGCATTGTAAGCAAAACATCAATGCTGTCAAATTGTATGGTATCAAAGTGTAGCTAAGTTGTTCAGATGGATTAATGAATTAGAACAGAACAGAACAGAATAGAATAGAATAGAATAGAATTCTTTATTGGCCAAGTGTGATTGGACACACAAGGAAT
>JANHFT010006630.1:208237-220185 GCA_032467955.1 Pseudoxenodon macrops | reverse complement strand
AATAGAATTCTTCATTGGCCAAGTGTGATTGGACACACAAGGAATTTGTCTTTGGTGCATGTGCCCTCAGTGTACATAAAAGGACAATTATAATAATCAGAGCCTCTTCCTCTTTCCAAAATCATGTTGGGGGCTCATCTAAAAGCAGAAATGGAAATGAATTTAATTAGAATCCAGGATGAATCTGATTGTTATGACCTTTAAGACAAATATTGGTGTGAAAGTGAGGTTTTCCACAGCACATATCTAGGTGATGTCAAATATACCTGCTGACATCTACTAAAATGATTTGATACTGTCAAGGTTCACATATGCATGTCTAAACAAACCTAATGTATATTGTAAAGTAATGTTATATGTAAAGTTTAAAAAAATGTAACATAACAACACAATACAGCATGATATATTATGTCCAAACGCTAGAAAAATGAGTAAAAATGTTATAAAAGAGACATGATTGACTCTCTGAGGAATGCATGGTAGTTGTGCTCTAAATAGTTTGCTGAAATTCTGCTGTATGCTTCTGAATTATTTTTCTTATCTATGTCTAATAGAAGAAGCCAAATGTTTGAGAGCTACGTAATATCCAGTTGGGTGAAAAATGCTTACTATATAGAGAATTGCAGTACTTTTTATTTTGCCAACTTCAACATTTTAAAAGTATAATAGTCTCATAAACAAAGCTTTCTGCCACAGGACATGACCACAATGTTCTCCTTTAAATTGTATCTCTCTGGGACAAAAACCTCTTTAGTTAAGATTGTATTTGAAGCCAGCTCTATTTCTTAATCACTTTAACAGAATGACAGAAAAGCAAAACACATGAAACAAAAGAAGGTGCAATAAGTCAAATACCATAAAATAACATTAAAAAAAAAATCAAAAGCATCTAAATCAAATACAATATAAAGGTGTGGTAATTATGTCTATATAAAAGATGTTCCAACTTGATTAAAAAAAAAAAGGAATGCCCAGAATTATATTGTTCAATCTTTCTTTTGGTCACCCTAGTAAGAAAATTCAGCCATAAAATTTTGCCAGGAGACATGATTGAAGCAGGAGAATAAATATAACTTTAATTTAATTGTACCTACAACCTAAGAAGATCAATACCAGACCTTTTAAATATCTGTTGAGAAGCCAGTAGAGTCCCTAAATATTTTTCTATGAACTAACTTTGTTTTAAGATAAGAACTGTACTTTCATTCAAATCTACTGATCCTGGAGCCTCCCTAGATTTACTTGAGACAAATATCTCCTTGCACTGTTAGAGGCACAGTTAAATCCTTTGAACAAATATAAGACATCATAGGAAGATTTATTCTCTTTAAAAACTATCCATCTACTCAATTGCTATTTGTACTTTGAGTCTTAAAGATGCATATAAAAATGGACATATTTAGACCTACACTTATATCCTTATGCACTGTCTTGCTGGAGTCTTTTTAATGGGTATGACTTTATGTTGTTTTAATTATTTCATTTGACAAGTTAAACATTTCTCTTCTTAACTTGTCCTCCTTTTCAAAATATATCCACCTAATGTGTTATAGTCAGTATTCCATGTTCAAAAGATACAATTCATACAGGATAGATCTAAAGATGCTATACAATTCCAAAGTATACTTTTTTTGTACATATGTATTTACATTCTTTATTACAGTACATTTATTTTATTTCATTTCTTCCATGAGGCATCTATTATGGCTTTTTTTGTGGGTTCTTGAATCAGCATTAGTTCCTAGCCACTGCCTGGACAGGTCCCTGCAGTTTTCTTAGCAAAATATTAAAAAATGGTTTACTATTCATACTATTCATCACACTTCAAGGGCTGAGAAAGTTATTCGAACTGCCAGCAGCTGGCAGTCAGCAGAAGTACGGCATTCTATCCATTGTGCCACCACAGCTCTTAATGCCTGAAATGTGGTGGCACAGTGGTTAGGATGCAGTATTGCAGGCTAATTGTACCCTCATCTGAGAGTTTGATTCTGACTGGCTCAAGGTTGATAGCCTTCTATTTTTCTGAGGTCAGTAAAATGAGGGCTGGGGGCAATATGCTGACATTGTAAATTGCCCAGAGAGTGGTGTAAAGTACTGTGGAGTGGTATATAATTCTAAGTGCTATTGCTATTAAAATATCATTGTCAAGGTTCCGACTAATGAACCCAACCAATTCAGCATTCCGAGATGAACAGTTTTCTCAAAGAATTGTTATTGAGTACATAATTCCAGCACGCATGAAAGCAAAACCGACTCTAATTATTTCCCACAGTTTTACAGTAATTAAAGAATAGTTAACCCCCTCTCTCATTATCATAAGTCACATTGTCTAATTAGGTATTCTGGCATCTCCCTGGCAACTCCTCCCAGTCTCTGGCCAGCATCTGTTGAGATGACCTTGGTTCCCATGGGATGATCTATTGTTATTGTCTGATCTAGTCTGGTCTGGTCTGGTCTGACATTCCAGCCTCTCCCTCCTCCCATACTGTGTGGCAAGCTGAAAAACGGAAAGATGGCTATGACAGGCCTGATCTGTTTTGAAGTTGACAATCATCTTGTACCACTTGGACATTTCTTACAAAATATTAGTACCATTACTTCTGTTGATTCAGGTTAACATCAGGGTTCCAAGTAACACCCCAATGAAAGAAGACTATGAGACTAGGCATTCCTCAAAGTTCCATTTTATTAGAGATGTCATATTGGCGCATCTGGGGAAACCCGAATCTGAAAGCTTCCAGGTTTTTTCCACCCAAAAGAAAGTCCTTTCCCTGCACCCACATGTCCATCACATGGTCCAAACAATGCACCATCTCAACTGGAGATGCCTCCCAGCCACACCCCTCCAGGGGCAGGGCAGTGTGACCTTGACTCTTGGAGAAAGGAATGTTATTATGACTATATATCTCCCCAGATCCATACAATTTCCCCTCCCAGTTTCCCACAGTACTAAATATGGCAGGCCTGAAGATCCAACACCCAATATGGCTTCCAGGCCTGACAACTTTTGGAGCATGAATTAAAACAGAAGCTATAGAACATTAATTTTTTTTTGAGATGCTTTGATTTTGACAAGAGCTTGGAAAATATAATGGTTTATATTCTGTAGATAGAGAGATGTTTAAAAAGTTCTATTTTAATTGAAGATCACATGCCCTAATAGGCCAGCGAGGAGTTATTTTGAGTTACCAGAAAAGATTTGCATGGATACTTTTCTTGCTTGAGGCAAAGAAGCCAGAGGTGGGTTGCTGCTGGTTCTGTTCTGTTCTATAGAACTGTTAGCGGAGATTTGTCTCCGCTCACTGAACCAGCAGCAATGGCCAGCTGACCACACTCCTGAGCCAGTTCTCCAGGAGGAAATTGGTCATCCCGGTGGAAATTGCCTCGAAAATAACCCTCTGCACATGCTTAAAGCCTCCTGCACATACGCAGAGGGTTATTTTTGAGGCAATACCCAATGTGATGGGGGCACATGCCCAAAACATACATTTCCGTCACAACCAGAACTGGTAGGAAAGGTAAGTAGAACCCACCCCTGAAAGAAGCAGTGCAATTGATGCTGTTGAAACACTTTGTGTCATCTTGCAGTTTGCCTGCTTCTTCCTTCCTTCAGGCAGCATCCTTTGACCCTTGCAAAAACTGGAAGGGACTTCTTGCTTTGTCCTGCTTTGCTTCACCTGCCTTCTCCAAGATTTCTCTGACACTTCTGGTTATCCAATAAGTGTCAGAATCTACCAAATCTTATACAGTGAAACATTAAAAAATAATGCTAAGGAAGAACATGTGTCCTGAGGAGTCAAAAGGCAAGCATATTTTTATTTAGTTTTATTGTCTCCATGTAACAACCAAATTAATGCTTGAATATATGAACAGACCACACTCCAATCCTGTAAATGATTCTTCTTGCAAACTTTATCCCAAGCCACAATTTTAAATGAACATTCTCACATTTGTAGTTGCAGAACAATTATGTGAAGTATCTTGTATTTCTATGATTGGGCCATAAAATGTATTAGACCCATGCAATTATCACTTTGCTTACAGCCAAAATTAAATAATAACCACCCAAAAGTTCTTATTCAAGTATAATATTTGAAGAATTCTTAATTATTATAGGTAGTCCTCTGCAGGGGTGGGTTGTGGATTGTTTTGCTGCCGGTTTGCTCAGGGTCATGCCTTGCATACGTGTGCAAAGTGCGCATGCAATTAAAAAATAGCTTCTGTGCATCTGCAGAAGCAAAATCCAAAATGGCAGCATCGATAGAGACACCTAAGGAACTGGCTCCGTGATGTCATCACCGAGTTACTACCCGTTCTAAAGAACTGGTAAGAACCCACTTCTGGTCCTCCGGCTATTTCAAAATAATCACTTGTGTTATCTGATCAGCTCATTCCATGTAGGTCAATGCTTTTTGTCAGGCAAATATGAGTTTCTTACTAAAATGCTACTTAAGGTTCAGTGTCTCAATTGACAATTTAAAAAAAAATCTTTTCAGATATACCTCTCAGACTTTTCCTTTTTAATGCAGAAAATGACATCATTATAGAAACCAAATCATTTTCCATTGCGTGGATCTAACACAATCCTGAGTCAAGGTCAGAATAACAGCAGCACAATATTGAAAAAGTTGAGGCATTCTTTTATTTATGAAATACAGGTAGTCCTCAACTTACACCATTTGTTTAGTGATTTTAACAATTTAACAACTGCTTTCTTTAGCAATGGAGAATCTGGCCTCAATTGTAGTTGTATGTCAAGGACCCCTGTAACTTTGTCTTAAGGGAGAAAAAAGCCATAATAAGTTAAAACAAAGATACCATTAAAGATGAAAAAAGACTATAGAAGATTCCACAGCAATATAAATAAGGGAAAACTGAAAAAAAGAATAGTGCAGCATTTAAAAGGGGGGAGGGGAAAAAGAAACACCGTAATTAAAAATATACAAAACTTGTTTCCACAGAGACTCCCATCACAGATGCACTTATATTGAAGATTTATCTATTCTTCCTTTTCCTAAACTGAAAATCTGGTTTACTTTAAAGTAAACAAAACCTTAAGTGCTATATTTCATAATTGGCTATAATGGATAAGCAATTATTTTGAGGATTGTTGTGCTATTCTTTTGTTGATTTCAAGCTTTACTTTTAGGTATTAGGCAGCTATGTGTGAACTTTTACTTTCCGTGATAGTTAGAACATTGGAGAATACAGGAAGTAGGGTTTATTTGTTACTTCTTCAAATATCATTTTCTTAGTGCTTTTTTATTCCCTAGAAGACAGGTCAAGAAAGACTTTTTTGCTGGCATATTCCAAATCTTTTGCTTACTTAGAAAGCTGCAGGAAGTATCACAGACAACTCTCAAAAAGCACCATCACCAAAGGCTGTGATGATTTACATGTGGATCGAAGTGCAGCAATCAAAAATTCTCCGCCATCCTGTTTAAAATACTTTTGGCAGATGTTTCTTGATGGCAGTTGAAAAGCTATTCATTTTTTTGCATTAGGTAAATGGGATGGTTACAGCTTACCTGACAGTAAACCCTTTTTTCTATGTTGCCTCTCAAATACCGAAATCCTTTTTCATGAGATTCTAGCCTTATTTTTTTGCATTTTTTCAAACCTTCTGCATTGCTTCACTTTTCTGTCATGTAATTCAGCCTTCCAGTCATATTTTGAAATCCTTCTTATTGGCTGCAGCATGACAGCAATTCAAAGATGGTAAGTTCACCTGATTTAATTCTACATGGAAATTCAGGAAAGAAACAAGGTTCTCTGGATATCACCCAACTAATAATCAATGGAGCTATCAGCCAAAGCAATTCATCCACGGAAGACAGTAAAATTTATTGGTAGGACAAATGCTAGTATAAATGAAATGGAAACCTTTCCAGAAAGATTTAGTGATGACTACTATTTTAAGTTGTTTTTTGGAAGGTTTTGGTCAATTAATAGAAGGGAGGTATTAGAATTAAACCAAATCTTAATGTCCAGCTTTCCACTTAAAATGGGATGAGGGAAAAGTTTTCTTAAATCCCACTCAGACCCCATTTCTCCCAAAAACATTTTGGATTGGGCTTAGATCAGCCTCTTTGGAAGAAAAAAAACCCACCTAAAATTCCTCTTAAATGACTGCTATATCATCAAGAAGAGTTTTTTTTTTTAAAGCAGCCGTCACTGGAATTTGAAAACATGACTCTATTAGTTAGGTTTGGTTTAGTTTTCCTCAATTTTGAAAATCGCAGTTAAAAATGAAGACATGGTGAGGAAATTAACTCAAACCCCTCACAGTTGACAGATCTGGCCTATGGAGCTTTTCAATCAGATTTCTTTCAGTCTACTGAGACAATTTTTCATAGGGCACTACAAAACTCTTTATGTGATGTGTGTGTTCAATTTATAAGGGAGGGAGATGAGTTCAAGTTGTAAGTAATAGATATTCCTTACAACTTTTCCCTTCCTCCCTGTATGTGATGTATGGTGTATCTGCAGCATACTATTTATGCGTAGACTGGAGATTGTCTTAGAAATGATACAGTGACACTTCTTCTCAGTAAATGCTGAGTAACCAAAGGAACTTTCTGGCACATAAGGCTATTTTTGAATTTATGAGCTCTAGAAAACGTTATTGCCAGGTGATTCGAAATTTATGAAAAAGGTATAAAAGACTCAGTTGTTACAAAATACTATGGTAATTCTGAAGAAATAACTTGAGAGAAGAAGAAGTCCTAAAATTACGTGAATCTGACTTTTTGCCTTTTTTTGTTACCACAGTTTCATTCTTACAACATCAAGCTTCAGTGCTTTGAATTCAATTTGCTGACCCCTGAGTTCATTTCAATACATTGTCTTGTATCAGGAAAGAAATTTCATGGTGGCAAAACATTTTTTCCTGCCAAGTAAAATTTTCACATGCACACCCAGAGCAGGTACATTCTTCATTTTAATTTCATCATTGATTAATATTCTCTCTCTCTCTCTCTCTCTTTAATCTCATGTACTTGCAGGATGAAAGGGCAATTGTTGAAAGACTTCCTCCAACAGAAGAGCTTACAAGTGATTATTTGCTATGCAGGTTTTTTTTTTTAAATATTTTAAAATGCTTTGGATTTATTGTTCAGGATTAAATATACTCCCACATAAATACCATAAGGACAGAGTGAGGGAATATTAGTAAGTAAGTAAGTAAGCAAGTAAATGTATTGTTGTAATTACAGGTCATAACATATCATGTTCCATAAAATACAGTAAAATAACAGTAAAATATTGCAAAACAAAGTAATAAAAGGAGTATTAGATATAAAAAGATTACAGCAAAATAAAGTCAATGCTACAGCTAAGAACTTAAATATTTCTTTCTGAGTTTAAATGACAACAGAGCAAACATAACAATTTGATTGCTGACAGTTGGAAATATATCTGCAAGAAAATAGTTCAATTTTTCAAGATTGTAGCCCCCAAGTTAGATCCAATGGCAATTTAGTACTTTCTGTGTTTTTTTTCTGCACAGCCAGAATGTAGAGGTAATTTTGAAGCTTTTCAAGTTCTTTGTTTAACAATATAAGAAATTATATTACCCTACACGGGAAAAGACCCGAATACGCCAAGACTTGCATATCTATACCCGGGAAAACCTACGAAAACATATATATATATATATATGGATGGTTCACCTTCTTTCCTACTGCCACCTTATCTGACTTAATGGTGACACATACTTCATAGCTATTAAAACATAAAAAATAGGGTGAGTTTTGGAGTCCAATGAAAGTGGTAGCAAGACTTATATTGGTAATTTATGGCAAGAAGGAAATGTTGTCCCAAACATCCAGAGCATGATGCCATTACTAGGACCAGCAGCAGTTGGACTGAAGTTTCTAGAAATCAATGACATTCTCAATTTCATAGCCTTCAAACCAGACAATGAAATTGCTGGTGTGTGTTAGCCCAGCCCAAATAATTATTCCATGCCTCACTATGGAATCCTGGCATTTTTCCCCCTGCTAGCTTAAGAATCTTTCCTTATATTTCTCAATTTGGAAGCATTTTTGAAACCAAAGGGGATTTCAAAACAACAGATTTTATGCCAGACTAGTGAGCTGTCAAAGAAAAATAAATTCCCCCAAATTTGTACTGGGCCAGGCAAGTGTACGTTTCTGAGTTTGCCAAAACAGCTCTTTGGATGTTGACCAAGGCCAGGGGTCCAGCCCCATTTTCACAGTTCAACATGTCTGGTCTTATTTTTAATTGTTTCCTTGTAATCTCTCCTCCCTGCCAAGCTGTAGATTGCTTCACAGTTTGTATGGGTTATCAGCATTCAATGGTTTCCTTTAAGGAACATCCTGGCTCCTGAAAGTTGCTTCTTCCGGAAAGTCGGAGTAGTTATTTTGAGTGAAACTGAGTGCCAGGGACAAGATGGGAAAATGGACAGCCTGTTCTCTCACTGAGGATTTTTGAAATCAATGACTCGAAGTGGGATTTGATAAACAGCAAGGAGAAGATACTGCTTCTTTATTTACTTATCAACTAGTCTTATTCAGATGGAATTGTTTGCCAGAGAGACTTTGCTAGTGACCTCCAGAGTTCAGTTCAATAACTGAGTTGCTTTGTACAGCTGCAAGCAAGGAAACTGATCTCAAGCCATTTTGGACTATGTGGTAATGAATACACCTTCAAATGGTGTCCAAGTATGAGCTGGCAACCAGTGGATCATAAATGATGTTATCTGCTTCACTTGCCTGGCTCCACTACAAACTTCACAAAAGTAGCCCCAGATACAAACAGACTGTAGTTTGGCAAGGTCGACTTGTTCAAAATGAGGATAGCTGCCAAATCTCCTAAACTTTTCAAAGGCATTTCTTGCCATCCTGGTTATCTATCTCTGTAGGTGGCCTAATATATTGACTGATAATTATCATCTATTATCAAGTTGGTGGTGGTTCTTAAAAGAAATATAGATAGATTTTCTCCAGAACAATCTGTCTTCGAGTTATTGTGTAGATCTTCCAATGGTACATCCATCGCCACTGTAATTGAATCCACCCACCTTGCTGCTGCTCATCCTCTTTTTCATCCTCTTTCCAGCATTCGTAAATTCACAATATGTTCAGAACATATGAAGGAGTATGCATTAGTAACAAAGCATACAGTATATAAGAAATAACTATGTTTGAAGATCATTCCAACACAACCATGGTATTATCACATAGTGTGGCGATTACAGAACCTGCATGGATTGCCAATATATTTTTGAGTTTAGTTCACTGCTCTGAAAGTCTTAGAAACCACCTATCCCAAGTAAATTTTGCCCCCCTGATTCAGGTAAAGAGTGAGTGTCTGTTGAAACTCTCCTCCTATCAGGAAGTATAATAGGGGACGGTACATTATTGGTAGCTATTCTTCAAAAGAACAAAAATAGGCCTTTTATTATAGCCCTTTTGTAACCATACAAAAAATCTGGTTTTTCCCCGCAGGAGGATTTTAGTAATTAAGCAGCTGGTGGAAAATTAGCACCATTATTGTTTGTTATTATTTACTGCATATTTATTTTTATTTTATTACATTTTTATTTTATACACTGCCTAGAGTCTCTGTTTATAGAATGAATGAATGAATGAATGAATGAATGATTCCCTTGAATTGTGCTTGATTCTTGATGACTCCATGGGTGTGTCCATGATGTTGTTTTCTTGGAAAAACTATGGATGGTATTTGTCATTCCCTTTTTCTGGGATTTTTTAATGATATAATCACAGTCTAGTTTACACCGTGGTATTTCCTTATTACTTTCTATCCAAATACTAAGTACTAACCTGATCTGACTCTGCTTAGCTTTTTAAAGAACCAAGTCAGCTAGGTGCTGGAGAGTCATAATTAATTTTATCTAATATAATAGATATGAAAACCAGCATAGGGATTTGATATTATATTGTTATAGCAAAGTCTTATTTATAAAGTCAGGTTTTCTGTTTGAATTAGGTGCCAGGAACAAACAAATACGAAATATACTTGTTAAAAATGAGAGTTCAAAATTACTTCTCTTTCTAGCTTGCCCCATACACTTGCTGAGATCATTAAGTTGAAGTTATATGGGGAAAAGGTCATGCTGGCAACAAGACCAATTAATTAAAACTAGACAATACTTTAAGGGCAGGTATTTTCCCCATTTGGTTCAGGTGAATAGTAAGTGTCTGCTGAAAGTCTCTTCATATCAGGAAGTGCAATTCTCAGAATTTTCCTGAAACCTGGGCAACATTGATACCAGTATAGGCTCAGTCAGTGAAATGCAAAAACAAAGTGGAAGGATCAGTTCCAACTCATTTGTGGAGTGCACATCACATGCAATAGAAAATCTGGAATATATCCTGGTAATAAAGCAATGCTCTTCGGACTTTGGAAGGTTTAGGAGAGATTTCTTTGGGTTCTGCTAGGTGATAGGGATATGTGCACTTCAGATTTCATCTTCAGCTGTTGCAAAAATACTGACACACCTTCTGGAGATCAAATCTGAAGTATTGTATGATCCAAAATTAGTTGTGTATATTTCTGGGGTCATCATGTCATTCTAGAAAAGGATGCACTTGCTTTACAGTGTTACAAACAGGAGCTGTATTTCTGTTCCCATGTGCTGTCAAAAAACGTTTGGAATTCAAATCCAAAATGCTGTATTGGACAAAAAGGTGTTTGTCTTTGGTGTTCTTGAAGATCCACGACATATTGGTTATCAACAGGCTTAATATAAAGAAAAACTGTATATTAACTTTCAGTGTGTTTCATATTCTTTATAACATACAATTTCATGGATTTTAGAAATGGGAGTTGTTTTTAATTAATAAATACACTTCTATTTATCTCTGTCATCTCAACCAGAGGGCAGGGCATCACTTGATTCCATGCTAAATCCTACAGAATAATTCCATGGAAGATCATTCTGAAAAAGTTAAAATAAACATTTTCCACCCTAAATTCCCCAAGATTCTGTACTATAGCAAATCTTGTAAAATCTAGTGCTACACAACAAATCCTTTGAAAGAAAAGTAACCCTTTTATTAATCTCAGGAGCATCTATCTATTATGCCTCATTTTCCATCAGTATAATCTTAAACATTGTGGGGTTATATTTCTTGGTCATGAACAAATGACTTTTTAGTCTCTTTAACGTGGATCCAATCATCCCCATCTAGTCTGCAAAATTTCAAACTTTTTGCTAAAACAATCAAAGCATAAGAAGCAGGGGAAAGCAATGCTGAAATAATCAATTCAAATGTATAGCTATGCCATAAAAAATACAGGAAACCTGAAATGTATTTGGCAATGTTTAACATTTTTTCAGTAGAAAAATTGGTAAACTATTTAACTACCACAAGATCTTTGTTATCCTTCAACAAGTCATTATGTGTAGTCTTATTAAGTCTTATAGTTTTTCACTTTGTCAAAAAATGTTTCCATATATTTCATTTGTTGTTATAATGTTATATAAATATTGAAATTTGTGTTGATTTGATATATATTGTTCTAATAACTGTGTTTTACCTATAGCTAATAAACCAAGAAAAAGTGAGATTACAGCGTGGAAGGAAAGTGTGTTATGATCAATAAAAATGTTCTCCAAGGAGGATGGTGAACATACATGGCATCAGTGATGCTGATACAAAAAAAGGTAGAAAGTCATTTTGAAAACATTGGAGTTTCTATTCAATAATGTCCATGAGGAACTTATTCCAAGGCTTGTTATTATAATTTTGTATTATATTTACTGGTTGATTAATACATCTACATCTAATGTAATTATCATTAGTATCCTTCAATGTGTTTCCTCCTCTCTTCCTTAATATCTGGGTCATATTTGCATACTGAGCAAATAGATTGACAGACGATGCTGTTAATATGGCTCTGCACTACATCCTACAACATCTTGAATCTCCAAAGACCTACGCAAGGGTCCTCTTTGT
>JANHFT010006630.1:164160-178249 GCA_032467955.1 Pseudoxenodon macrops | reverse complement strand
AGAGTCTCCTGCTTGAGCAGGGGGTTGGACTAGATGACCTACAAGGTCCCTTCCAACTCTGTTAATCTAAAAAAAAATATCTCAAAGTTACTGGGCAAATACTATTCAGTTAATAATATGGCTTAGCATTTGAAGCTGAATAAAGTGATGATATTGCAAGATGGAAGATATGAGCTTCATGTGTCATCTATCAAGCTGACCTGGAGTTTACAACCAAAAAATAATTTATTGCAATTGCTACTAAGGGAACAGTATACTATTTGTTAAAACATTTTTCTTTTTCTTTTTTAAGTATATATGCAAAAAGCCCTACGCAAAGGAAAGGAAAAGAAAAGAAAGGAAAAGAAAAGAGAAGGAGACAGAGAAGGGGAAAAGGGAGATTTTTGAAATAGCATACCTATCTCAAGTACTAACCAAAGCAATACATATATATTCTTGTTATTCCATCGCATTATTAACATTTAAGTCAGTTTATTTAATTGTAGATTCCCCAACCATGATATAGATGCCAAAATGGATTTTCACTGACATTTGTATAGAAGACATGCTACTTCCATGTTCCATGCTTTCATTTGCTCTTGAATATATAATTGTATCTTGTTCCAACTATCATTAATAAATGGCTATTACTGACATTATTTTGTAAATAATAAGTTTAATCCTCTAGTGCTACAGAGGTTTTGGCTAAGAGTATTAATGCTACAACATGACCTGATTGCCTAAGATACACACTCTATATGATTCCCAGGTTCTCAAACTCAAACAATTTCCATGTTCCCCAAAAAATGAGTTCCATTATAAAATTAGCATAATGTACATACTATAAGGGGATCTAGCTAATAATCTTGTATAACCTTGTAGCTAATATTGTAGATAATTTTTCTAAATCATTTAAAATTCAGTTTAATAATCTGATATACTTTATATGTTTGATTGTTAGATTTTGTACAGGAATTCAAGGTGACATAAATAGCAATAATTTTTCCCATTTCCCTCATAACAACAACCTTTGAACCCTCAGTTCAGTTGGATTGAATTGAATGGAGAGAGAATAACTGGCCCAAAGAATAAGTCACCCTGAAAGGTTTCATGGCTAGGAACAAATTAAAAATAAGATGTTCTCAGTATCAATCGAAGATTTAATCAATATACTGCATGGGTTTTCTCAACATTCTTAGATACCTCTCAAGATATTTTCATTTCAAGATAAATGATTTCTTATGAGTACAATCTGTTCAGAAAAAAAAGTAATTTCTATAATGTGGCTTCAAGTTAGATTCAGGTTAATTAATCATGTTTAGAAAACACTCTCTCAATTCTAGAGACTCAATTTTATCAGTAAACACCAACATGTCATCTGTAGAGAAGACTTTTGTGCATTTCTCATCTATATGAGTGGCCCTATATCTCCTTTATATGATTCACTAGGTTATGAATCAGTTTATTCTGCCTAATCAAACAGATATTAAATTCCAAACTCAAATCAGTTACACAAACAAACAAAAAATAGTTAGAAGACAGCTAACCTGAATTCTCCCTTTCTGATAGAAAAAGTTCAGGTATAGTCCAATTTATATTTTTGAAAATATAATAAATTATATATTCATTTAAACATTCCTGGGGAAAAGAATATTTCAAGAATATAAAACATAGGCTGTGCCAATAGATTTTATCAAAGGCTTTCTCTGAATTCAATTAAATCATTACAGCTGGATCCACCTTAGCTCTGTGATAAGTTTAGGAATTATTACTAGTCTCAAATTGTCAGACCTTGTCTATAATGAAGAAATCTTACTTGAGCAAGGCGTACCACCCTTGCTAATACCTTCTAGATGCTCCAATCATAGTTTAATATCTACCTTTAATTACAAAAAAGCCTCTGTTTGATTCAGGAATGTCAGTACTATAAACTTCATGATGAGCAGATTTAAACATGTTCTGAAAAAATGTTTAGGAGCCAAAACATCTGTGTGTTCTTTATAGCATCTTATAAAAATACTATCTAGCCCTGGAGATAATCATTCCTTATATTAACAAAACAATGTTTAATTTCTTCTCCTTAAATAAAAAAGTAGCTCATTTCACTTCTTCCCAGGCACAGAAGGTCAACTGAGAGAAGAAAGTATCAAATTCACCATCCTATTTATTGTTCTTCTAAGAGTTGTATAAGGAGTATGTTCCACCAATGAGGGCAATCTCTGAAAATGGTTGAGATGTTATAGGCAAATTTGTGACTGAAGATAATGAGCGAAGGTGCCTCAACATTTTCATTTTGTATTTTATATTTTTTTTACATTTCTTTGTATTTATTCTGCATTTACCATTTTTATTGTGAACTACCAAGATTTAATTGTTTAAAATAAGAGATGGGGAAGAGAAGAGAAAAGAGATTTTGAGACTTGAAAATCTACGTTTGCTTTCTTTACCATCCATATGGATCCAAGAAGCAAACCCTGAAAATGGCAGTTAAGGCATCTCTAGGGGTTGCATAAACAGACTGCTTGTTATGGTTGAGATATGTATTAGTTTCTTGAATGGTTGGGATTTTCAGGAAAAAATAAAGTAAACTCCATTGTATGTTTTTGGGGAAGCTGAACAGCTTCCGATAGGGCAGTCCTGTGAGATATCAGGCAGCTGCAGATTACAGCCGCACACAGTTACAACTGAAAGAAAGGTTTCTTTGTTTGACTTCGATAATTAAAATCAAGATTAATGTGTTCCCAGCCAGATCAGTGACAGCCATACTTGGAACATAAATATATATGTAAATGTTCTTCTAGTTAATCCAAATCGTAAAATGGAAATAGACAAATTTATTAGACCTGCTGAAACAAGAAGGAATTAACTTTTTAAAAGGGATATTTCCCAATAGATAGGCTTTCCATGAAATTAGTGCTGATGCAACATGTACATGGAGTCATGGCTCAGTTTTAAACTAAAACGACAGAATTATTTTCAAGATTGTTGTTGTTTTTGCTGTGGGCTCTTTTTCAAAACCAGGAATGTAGAACGTAACTCCTAAGGGAAAAAAATCTTTCACCTTTTGGACTTAATTTTACTGAAGGTAGATACTGTATACAAAACTTGATAAATCAGAGAAACGTCCATTTAAATGCTGGGGAGATGAAATTGGGAAGAAATTTGGTAAAATAGGTTTTGGAATGGAAATCCTCACATCATCAACAAGTATGTGTGTGTGTGTGTGTGAGAGAGAGAGAGAGAGAGAGAGAGAGAGTCCTGGTGCCTTGTCATCCTCATTCAAAGTAGGTTTGATAAAAGTCTGCAGAATGAGATGACTGAGAACAGTCTTTTTCAAAGGCACACAGCTCTGTACATATCAATGGCTTTTTACATGATTTCTTGACATCTCCACCCCCTGGTTGTCTTTTTTGGCAGCAGATCGATTGTGGAGATATTTGTGATAAGCTCTGTGGCTGATAAGACATCTTAGCATCAATTTAATGTCTTTCTGCAATGCTGAAAGAGCTTAATATATCACACTTTCAACCTTGCCCTTGGAAGGACTAATTTATGACTGAGAGTTTCACAGTTCTAGTTTCCCAGCCTAAGAAACGATCTCCTGGTCTTTTTAGCCTTGCCTTTTAGCTTTGTCTTTTAGCTTTGTCGTCTTGCCTCAATCCTTCTGCTTTTTCACATCTGGGATATTCCTCATTTTCCCATCCCATTTCACTTGTCATTTAGTTCCCTGAAGCTTGGGTATATTGATGCTTCTTCATGTACCACCTCATGTCTACCAGCAATTCTGGTGATTTTATGATTATTTTCAGATAATAAATCATGCTCATGCCTGAACTGTTTACCCATCTGGCCCTGTGTCCTCATTTGTTATGGTCTAAAAATAACATCTGGAAAAATTCGATCAATGTCTCAATGATTCTAGAAATGGTTCTAGAAAACATTTCAGAATCGTAAAGCTTGTTCTAACAGAACTCTATTGATAAACTGGGAAAGAAAGTTTGCTACTGGTTCTTTTTCAGTGTATATATGAGTTTGGTGAGAAAACGGATGCAATGTCTTGGGTAACACCTGCCTTCACCATTGTTTTATCTGCTAAACATTTAAAAAAAGAGTTATACTGTTTTATTAATAATATGCACTTTCTATTTTAAGCTTAAACTCTGATTTTTTCTAGAGGACATCTAATATACTTTTTCTTTTGAGAAAAGCTAAGGGCAGTGAAATTATTGGCCAAAATCTGGTGATGCTTCTATGCTTCTGTGTAACATTTTCCATTTTGGACCATTTAATAAAAATAAGTAGGGATCTGACAAGCAAAAGACTTTTTGTTAATGTACAGTATGTTTGTGTACAGATTAAGAGAACAGTGGAGCTTTAGAATAGATTTATTCCATTTAGTTAGGATTACATCAGTTCTCAGAGGTAAATTTATCTATGTGAATAAGATATGTCAAGGCAACAGATGATCAACAAGCTAAACCGTTTCTGTGTTTTTAAAAATTCTGAGAGATGTAGTGGCGGTTGATAATTACTTGTGATGTGGTGAGTGGAGTGGAAGAGAGGCAATCCATAGGGAAGTGGGAAAGTTCAACAGGATAACAAAATGTCTCTCACAACTGAATAAAAGTAAATACAGAATGACTATTGGTCTGGAAAACACACTATTAATGTTGTCATTTTCCCATAGGCAAATAAAAAAGCTAATCTCTTCAGATTTATTTAGCCCTTTTATTAAATTATGCTACAGAGTGTGCTCATTCAGTCCCCGTACAGTTAATTTACCGTTGCAATAGATAAGATTAAAAATACAAGCCACAAAAAACAGCAAATATAGATTTGCTTTCAGAAGATAGGCCACCATCTGCATTTGGGTATGTGTGGAATTTTATCCATAAACTGCGACTGAGAAGTTTATATTTGATCCCCAGTGCAAGTTATCTTCAGATGCTTTTCTATCAAGTATTTCTCCATTTTTTCTAAGAATATTTTCTTTTTGTTCCAAGCACATTTATTTCAGAGAGACTTGCAAGTCATTACTCATGCGTGCCATTATGTGGGCATTAGCCAATTCCCATAAGCTCAAGATGATTTTTGCCTTGTGATTTTGTTTAAAATTTGGATGTTACTTATGGTGTGGCAAGGGAGATGCACACTGAGAAAGATGCAGTGAAGATGGAGAGAGGAGGAAGGAGTCATTGTTTTTTAGTCTCAGTTCATCAATCAAAACAATTTGCCCAATTCAGAATATAGCTCTCTGTTAACAATTACCAATGTTTTCCCAACAAGATGTTTTGAGTAGAGAGGAGAAGGAGATTCAGAGTCGACTGAAAAGTAAGTTGTAGAAGTTGTTCTCATAGGCTTCAGTCCTTAGTCCTTTACTCAAGAATATGCCTTCTATAATTCATCTGCCTCAATAGGTAAGAACTAAAACTACGAATACTTCATGACAGGCTGTCTGCTCAGGATTTATATCTTCTAGTATAAAAAGTCAAGGCCTGTTCTATCCACATTCATCTGAACTCTATAGAATGCTCTGAACTGGAGGCTTCATGGGTTTAGAAGTGTTTAAGTCAGGCTATAATGAATATAATATTCCCTCCTTCTTCCATACCCAAGTCATTGATCTAGAGATATTGGACTTCAAACCCCCAACAGGAAGATTAATGAGAAGAGATTTTAGGAATGGCAGTATTGTGAACAAGGGGAAGCATCCTAATATTACTCAGAAATGTTCTGTCATCAGAAATCAACATCATGACCTCTGTCATGACTGTTCCAAAAGAAAGAGGAGTTTATTTTATTTATATTTTATACGCTTGGTCGCTGTATATAATTTGACCTGGGGCAGAAATTATGCCATCTCAGAGCACAGTAAGCGAATCTATTCAAAGATAAATTTACTAAAGGCATTTTCTCCCAAGAAATCTAGTGATGCCAATACTAGAGGAGGAAGATAAGAAACTCTTCGAGGCATTTGTTGCATTCTAGAATTTTCAGGAGATCATCATCTGCCCTATATGTTGAAGGAATAACCACTTTTAGGCACCAGAAAGATACTGTGATGCCACAGAATATAGCCTAAATATCTAATTTTTTGGCTTGAGTTTGGTTCTTCAAACAGCAATCTTTACAAGCAAGTCAGCCCAGTGCAATTAGATACCTACAGTGTTGTGCTTGAAAAAGAAAGTCCAACTGAAAATATTGAGATTGAAAATTTGCACATACAACTTGATACAATCATAGCAGAAAGAGAAATAATCATATATTCCAAATAGACTCAATTACCAATGAATAATAGGCCATTCTGTTTTTTAAGCTGTCCAGAGTCATTGAGAGTGAATGGGCAGCCATATAAAATTTCTAAATAAATAAATTCTGTACTCTTAACAGATAAACTTTGGAATAATCTGGACTTTTCATTGTCTGTTTGAAAAGAACATGTAAATCAGTTGGGTAAGTGCATCTCAGTATGCCATTTTTGAATGGAGATCTTTTATTTGTTATTCTTTACCCTCAGTTTATTTAGTGAACAGAGGAAGACTGTATTTTCCACTGTTTTTCTCCACATCGCCAAACTTGTGGCTTTGGTAATAAACCAAGCATCTTGTCAGGAAAAAAAAAGGGGGGGGGAAGTGTTTAAGTAGCAGGGAAATTCTTTCCTCAGAATCCTGTCACCCTTCCTGTTTATTTCTGGAACTTCAAAATTTACAGGAAGTATGGCAATTATAAAACTATGAGGAAATGCCTGAGTTATGTAGAAAGCTGCTGAGGAATGTTATGGGACACTGAGAAGCAAGTTAAAATATTTTCTTGATTCCGAAGCTTATTTTTGGAAACATCTACTGAAAAAAAAACATAATCCAAATGTAGGCAGTGACTTATAAAAACAGACCTTTTTAGGCAGGGACAAGGTTATTTAGGGTTACACTAGGACTAACAATTGTGTTTCTTCCAGGGTGGGGGAGTTGCTTGTAGGGTTCAATCAATGTAATAAGCATATGTACAATGGTGTATCTAATAATTCAGTTCCCACAATACTTAATGTTCATGTACACAGTGCCTAGATTAAGCTTTGAGGGCAAAAATCATATCAGGTGCACACTTTAAAATTTATAGTATGTATCTTGAGATCTTATGAATAGAATTCTACCCCAGGGCTATGGCTACTAGTAAAGTGAAGAAACTTCTAATGATTTGTTCTTTCCCTTGGAGGGGAACTGTCAAATATGGGTCTACATGTATTACTTAAGTATGGGAAAAGATCAGAATGCAGTCACAATAATAGATGTACCAAACCTCTTCATTTAAGAAGGTGAAAATGAAACCATAGAAATTGAGTTTTGCTTATTTTATCATTGCAAGAAGAATTGAGAGATATAACATCTGAATGAAATCTAGGATACTTCTACTATACCACATGTGCTTTGTCGAATGGATGTTTTCTGGATGAATGCATTCAAGATGGCCACAGAAAGCAACAAACTGACAGGTAGATTGAATGAATGATAAGATGGCCAGAAGCCTTTTTTAAAAATTTGTTTCTGTTTGCCTTCTGAAAAACTGGAATAAATGTTCCCTCATTTAGCTAGAGTAGAAGGGATGTCAGTCATGGTACAAATTGGAATTCTGGCACCTGTTAAACTTTTTCAGAATTTTTCCACATTTGCTTCATTAGCATCCTTCTCTCTTGAAGTGTTTGGAAGAAGAGTATTCATGCCATTGGCTGAACAGCAAAAGCTGCAATTCTCACATACCGTACATACATTCTTTTGCTACTCATAATCCAGCCAAACAATTAATGGCATGGCCCACACTACATATACCACCAATTTTTAATCTTCAGTAACACTACAGGCCATAGCCCATGAAGCTGACTTAGTTTCAGAACTAACTAAAAAATAAATAAACCTGATTAGTCCACGACTTTGATGAAGAGGGGCAGAGGCACGAGAGAGAGAGAGAGAGAGAGAGAGAGAGAGAGAGAGAGAGAGAGAGAGAGAGAGAGAGAGACTGAAATATCTCCTTCTCTTCCTTCTCTCTGCTGCTCCCTGGTGATTTTACTGGTTCATACTACAGCTTTTTTGGGTTGAGAGAAGACAAGAATCAGTTATTGCCATAGCCTTAGGAGTTTGAATGTCAGGAAATGTTTTCATTTGTTGAAATCACACTTGCAGCAGTCTGATCGATGACATCATTTAGCTCAATCCATGACTGGGGACTTGTCTTGGGGCAATATATTTGTGCCCATACCTTTTACATTGTGGGTAGCGGTGGAAGCATCATTTGTTGTTTCCTCAAACGGTCTTCGCTTTTATATAATGTTGTTTCTATTAACCTGGGAAGCCACTCAGAATTGTTTTGGAGTTGTTTGGCCTAGACATGTGTTAAATAAATAAATGTTTTTACCCATGGGTACAGAGACTTGCAAGCAAAGTTACAAAAATATTCTTATCTGCCAACAAGAACCTCTGCTGAACTAGAAGGACCTCTTTATTTATAGATCTAGGCCATAATCTGGAGATGAAATCTATTTTATCATTTCTGTAAAAATGCCACACAATGATGGGAAGGTATATTTTCAATCCCCTCCTTCTCTTCTTTCTTAGTAAGAGAAAGTAATGCCCCACATTGTGTGTTGTTTTATTTTAACAATTCCACATTCTTCCATGCACACACTTCTGAAATTTAAAGAGCTTGCCACCTGATGCAAAAGGGAATTCTATCAATGTGAGTTTGTTTATGTTGTTGTTGTTTCCACAACTTGCTCTAATCAAATTGAGCATTTTACCTGAGAGGAGATTAAACTATCATGCATCACTTTGGTCCCTTTTACCTCGCAGAAATTCCCCATTCATTTGAACAAAGAGGACAGCTTGATGAAAACTTGAAACAGGTGGGCCTGTCATAGCCACAAGAAATGCTGGTTCCTCCCAGTGAAATTAGTTACACCTCTTTACCTAGACATGATAAATGTGTAAGCTGCCACTTTGACAAACTCGGCTATGTGGCACTGATAATTTTATAATCCGATAACAAGCTTTAAGCCTCTGCAACAGTGGGTAAAACAGTGAAGGTATGTGTTCATCTATCTCACGTGAAGCTTTAATCTTCTTATGGGCTCCATATATTTTAAGTAATTTTGAAAAATTAATTATTCAAAGTGGATTTCGATGTTTTTTAAAGAGTTGTGATTTTCTTGACTTTTCCCTCTCTTTAATTAAAAATAGCATGGTGCAAATGCATGGGAGTGGGCTAAATTGAATAGATTGAGGGGATAAAGGAATGCAACAGAGCAGACTATGAACTTCGTTTTTATTTTGTTTGTTTTTTGTTCTTTTGAAGGATAATGATCTCCCACCCCCACTTCAGAAAATGATTGTCTAAATAGATCTTAATTTTCTATCTACTAAGAATGCAGGTGGCATTTCATCATGCAGGCTATTAACCAGGAAATGAAAAATATCTGAGTGCCAGCAAGAATTAAGAAATTATAATTAGCAATGAAAAATGACAGAAAGTTTTGAAAAACACTTTCAACATTTTGGGCAGAGATGTGGGTTATGGTCTGGGAAGCAGCTTCAGATTTCCTGCCTCATCTTTATGAAAGCCCCCTGCACACATGCTCTAATCTCATTCTATATGGAATTGATTATGCTGTTAATTTGTTTTGAGCTTGGTTAGAAAGCTGCCTTCTATCATTTGGGTTTCGTACAGTGTTGGCTGAAGTTAAATTAAGGTAAAAGTGAAAAGTGATACCTGCTTTCTAATAACAGGAGCAGAAGGACCCATTGAATAGTTATGTGAATCCTTATGTGTAGCTATGCAGGTCTGCATATAGTAGGGAGGAAGAATTTTTAACACATTACGGTTGTCAATTGATCACATACTTGTAATTTGATTTACATATAACTATTATCTAGATAACTACTCTGTCTTGTTTTTCTTCCCTCCTTCCCTCCCTCTCACCTCACCTCACCTCACCTCACCCCATCCATCCATCCATCCATCCATCCATTCATCCATCCAAACAGAGCTGGAAGGGACCTTGGAATCTTCTAATCCAACCTCCTGTTCAAGCAGGACATCCTATACACTTCCAGGCAAGTGACTGTCCAGTCTAAAGCATCCACAACTTTCGAAGGCAAGCTGTTCCACTGGTTAATTGTCCTCACTGTTAGGAAGTTTCTCCTTTAATTCCAGGTTGATTCTTTCCTTGATTAGTTTCAATCCATTGTTTCTTGTCCTGCCCTCTGGTGCTTAGGAAAATAAGTTGACTCCCTACTCTTTATGGCAGCCACTCAAATACTGGAATACTGCTATAATGTCCTTCCAGTCCTTCTTTTCTCCAGAATATGCTATAATGTGCCCCCTAGTCCTTCTTTTCTCCATATATATTTACTCCTGTATTCTATTTCTCCATAACAGCTCTAACCATTCTATGCATCCAATGAAGTGATCTATATCTTATAAAACCTTATTCTTTTAATAAAATGTATTGCTCTGAAAAACTGTTAAAAGATTCTTTCTGATTTCCCCCCCCTAGTTCCATTTTCTGGCTGTAGGCTGCACAATAAAATTCCGTCCAACAATGGAAATCACTAAAAATTCCTAAATGAAAAAGGAAGGAGACCAGTCTCAACTCCAAAGCAAGTAATTTCATAGTATAGATCCTACTTTAAAAAAATAGAATTAACTGACTATATTAAATGTCATCCTAGCAGGACTTATAAAGAGTGCTCCATTGAAGATCTAAAACTGATAGAGTTGGCAATCCTGCAATAATCAGGGTCAAAACTGTAATATATCATAGCAAACCTCTTGGATTGGGCTCAAAGAGCATATGGTCATAAGGGTTCATGGATGAGAATCAATATTTGAGGAATTTAAGCTAAAACCTAGAAAGTTTTTAATATGATAATGAGGGGATCGTACAGTGACCCACTAATGGACAGATTTGGAACCAGACTGCTATTTTATGCTTTTGTATCTGCTGGGCTACAGATATGAGATATGAAGTCTATATGAGACTTCATAGACTTCTTCAAGTTTGCTTTGGAGACATGATTTCAGTTACAATTTGAATTGATTAAACTAGCATCTTATTGTGGCTGAGTAAATGTGGAATGTGTGGAAGATAAGGTAATGAGGAAGGGGTGCTTTTTGTGGTAGGCAGGGAGCAATATAGACTCTAAAGCAGTAAAGAACAAAAGAGGTGCCATTATGTCTTCATCCTCTTAAACCTTGTAGAATTTTATTGATAGGCATGAAGTCCTTTTTTATAACCTCTCTTGACACGAATTAGGACTATAGGCATTAGATCTGACAATTTATGATATGCTGCTAGATTGATTTTTTTCAAGAATGTATGTAGATAATTTCCTAATTCATTTTTTACCAATGAAAAATGATAAGTTCCTAACTCATTTTTACAGATGAAAAAAATAACGGCGTAATAATAATAATAATAATTTGTATTTTTAAAGTTTGTGGGTGAAATATCATTTCCTTGATAAAGTGATGAAAAAGTACCAGTACGTCCAAAATTTGTTTTTCTTCTTTTGTTCTGTGATCAAAATAATATCTTTATTTTTTATAATTGTATATTTTATACTCCTTTTGAAATAGAACCTTTATTGTATAATCCTTAAAATAAAAACCTGATTGCATTACAAAATATTTTATTGTTATTTAAGTAAAGTCTTTGATCAGCAACAGAGTAAAGCAATTGTTTAATAAACAATACAAGTGTTTAGGTTAAAATTAAAACTGCAATCTAGCTTTATTACATTGATTATATCTTCAGTGGGACTATACAAAAGCATAAAACTGCTCTGTTTAAGTTGTGATACTACTTCATGACAAGTTATTATGAATCAATCTAATACTCTCCTAAATATTTATTTTGGGAGATGCTTCCTAATGTTTCTCTGTCCAATTGTTTGAATTTCCTGATCTTGTTCTTAAAAAATGCACTGGATTATTATTTTTTAATTCTGTTTTGTAGTTCTGCAGTGTTTGGTGTTTTAGCTGATTTGCATCCCACTCTCGTTAACAATATTGATGCATATAGGATCATTAAAAACAAAATCTAAAACTGTCCAATTTGAAACAATTCCTGCTGTGACTCTGGAGCCTAGGAAGTGATGAGCACAATCTGAAGTGCCATAATATGATAAATAGGCATGTAGAATACTACTCAATTCTTCAGAAATCTGCCTTTTAAGCCTTTTCAAAAATGTTGATTAGGAAAGAGGATGTTCATTACACTTCCAACTCCCATTTTCTTCCTATTGCATGTTGATATGAATTGCCTTTCTCGGTTAATTTTTGTTTATTGAATTTTGGGGGGCTGTGCCTGGAAATTTGAGTGCAGATCCAAAATACTCCAATAGAATTTTCTAAATTATATTTTATTTACATGTTTTATTAGCTCGAATGAAAAATCACCAGTTTATTTGGTTGTTCTCACTACTTATCCATACTTTGAAAAGGATCTCCCTACTTGTGTGTTACCTCCTACTTCCTAATAGCCTAATTGACTCCTAACTTTTTAAAAACATTGCTTTATTCTGCCTTTGTTTCTTTATCAGTAACTTAAGACAGTGTACATACCTACACTGGGTTGGACTGAGAGAGACTAACTGGCCCAAAGCCAGCCAGCTTTCATGGCTAAATTAGGACTAGAACTCGGGATCTCCCAGTTTTTATGCCAGCAACTTAATCAGTACACCAAACTGTCTTTGCACCCTCTAAACAAATAGAAAATGGTTTTTGAGTTCAGAACCTCTAGAAATATGTAAAAGGTAATCAGTAATTTTGTTAAAGGTTTGATCTATACCAAACATAAAGGACCAGGTCCACACGTGAAGGTTCAATTAAGCTGATTTATTACTAAAAGCCTATGCACAGAAATCTTCCTAACTAACATTCAGCACATGGTTATAATTAGATAAGTGTCAATGGAACTCAAGGGGAAGTTGGACTTAGTTCGCTTGTGGTTACGTAGGAATTCTAGGCTGATTCCCCTTTTTACCCAACCTCCAGGTTTTACCTTTCTTTTTACAATACCCGTTGTCATCACCAATTTTGTAGGCATGTTTCTTTTTTTTCTTTTTTTTAATATGCAGCCTCTTCTGTCTTAAAAACAGAATCATAGGGCAAAATTATTACAAATTACACGGCTTAAATGCTATTTGTTTCTAACTTAACAAATTTTCATAATTCCTGCCATATATTTTAAATTAATCATGGGTCTGGTGTTTGGGAAATAGACTTTCCCTTCAATTAATAATGTTCCTGGAAATAAATTTTGAAATTGGACCAAACCACAATGGAGTAGTGAACAAAATTCAAACTTATTTTGTATATTGGTATACAAACTGAAAGTATATATTGGCTAATACTACTCTTACTGTAATAGGATTTCAGACATAGCAGGGAATATCTGAGCATACAGGAGAGAAAAGAACTGACACTTCATTCTCCATGCATATGTAAACCTATGAAAATGGCACTCTAAATGAACAAATGAGAAAGATAACAATACATGAATTTATCAATAATGGTTTCTTATGATTCCAGTTCTAAATGTATTCCATCCCACTTCTGCATTTTGAAGTCCATTTAAAAATTATATAAACTTCCCCAATGATGTGCTGTTCATCAATATACATATTTCTAGGTGTATTTTTCCCCCCTGATCAGTCCAGTTCTGTGAACCACAATTGTAAAACTGAAAGGATAACTGAGTTTCAGTTTATGCAATGATTGGATTTACTCCCATTCCTAGAAAACAGCAAGGTAGGACAAGAGAAACAGAAGTTCTAGGATGCCTTTAGGTTGGTTCAACCTAAATCGCTCAATAGTAGTAACTGTAAGAGGGATCTTGGAGTCCTAGTGGACAACAATTTAAATATGAGCCAGCAGTGTGCATCAGCTGCCAAAAAAGCCAACCCAGTTCTAGGCTGCATAAACAGAGGGATAGAATTAAGATCACGTGAAGTGTTAATACCATTTTATAATGCCTTGGTAAGGCCACACTTGGATTACTGCATCCAGTTTTGGTTGTTACAATGTAAAAAAGATGTGGAGATTCTAGAAAGAGTGCAGA